>VZUI01044162.1:0-20333 GCA_013401135.1 Cettia cetti
GCCGCCGCCCCCCCCCCCCCCGGACAGCGTGAGGGGCGAGTCGGGGAGGGCGGCGGCGGCGGCGGGCGAGGCGGGTGCGGCGGCGGCAAGCGCTTCCCTCCTCCGGGCTGGAGGAGCGCGGGTGGCGGGGGAGCCGCTCTCGGCGGCGGACCGGGACGCAGTTCCGGCTGGGCGGCCGGGAGGGGAGCGGAGCGGAGCGGCGGGGTAGGCGGGGGGCGGGCGAGCCCCGGGCTTTGGGTGCGGGACAGCCGCGGGCCCCGGGAGGGAAAGAGGGCCAGTAGAGGGCAAAGCGACTGCGGCCCCCGGAATTTCTCCGCGCCGCGGGTCCCGCTCAGCGAGGCCCAGGTGGGCCCACACCAGCCCTTGTTACACACAGAAACGATTTCCGTCTCACGAGTGCGGTTGTTTCTGCCCCCTCTCCCCTCAGGAAAAGCCGCGATACGATCTGTGTACTGCCAGGGTGGCAGCCCGATGCCGGCGAGGACACTGCGCTGCCCAGCGAGGCACTGAGCGACAGCCTGCTTGGCCGCGCAACTTGAGGTGCTTGGAGCGTCATCCCAGCTCCAGCGTCTGTTTGCTGCCCAAAGCGCTTTTCCCTTCAACAAGGGGTCCTTTGTACCCGCAGCACTTGGTAAGCTTTCTCTGGGCTCTGAGCACGACAGGTGACCTGTGTAAAAATGCTGCGATACTGGGGCGAGATCCCGGTTTCCTCCAACCAGGCCAACCGCAGCTCCTTTGACCTGCTGCAGCGTGAGTTTCGTACCGTGGAAGTGCAGGATCCTCCACTGCACCAGCCTTCTGCCAACAAACCCCGTCCCACCACCATGCTGGACATCCCCTCCGAGCCCTGCAGCCTCACCATTCACACCATCCAGCTCATCCAGCACAACCGGCGGCTGCGCAGCCTCATCGCCGCGGCTCAGGCTCAAAACCAGCAGCAAGCAGAGGGCATAAAAACCGAAGAGAATGAACCCCTGCCGTCTTGTCCGGCCTCCCCACCTCTCCCTGATGACCTGCTTCCTCTGGATAGCAAAACCCCCAAAATGCCATTTCAGCTGAGACACAGCGACCCAGAGAGTGATTTCTACAGGTGTGTTGGTATTTCTTTAGGTTAGTTCTTGGCTGAAGGAAAGCTGAGCATTTTGAAATAAGTATGTAATTATGTTGATTCCCTTAGGCTGAAGGGTCAAGCAGTTGTATGTAAAATATAAAACAGGCTTTAGAAAGGAAATACTTGGACTTTTCCTGCGTGAATAACATGCACATTGCTCTCTTTTGCTTCATGTCTGTAAAATGTGACTGAGTGATGCTGATTTCTGTCTTGTTAGTGCTACGCTAAATGCGTCTGCAAGGTTTTGTCAGTGATCTTTTGACAGTTTTAGTTACTGGATGTGAAGTCTCTTCTGTTTAGCTCACTTACAACTAAAGTTGTGTTACTGTAATTGAAAATCCAGAAAACACATGACTAGGTTTTGGCTGTTCAGCTGTAGGTTCTGAAAAGATGATTTGTTAATGTGTTTGTAAGATTTCGGTGGCCAAGGACCTGTGGCACAGTGACTATCATGTTCCACCTGGTTTGGTGGTCTTCCAGTCAGAGCTGGAAATGAGTACAAGTGAAGGGAATTCTGGTCTCTGCTGCTGGCTCCACCAGCTGGAGAAAGTGTAAAGAAAATTTGCACTGCTTCTACCTCTGCTGCCAGCCTTTGATAGTATTGCCACCACTGCCTGGCCATCCCTCTGACAGGCACTAATTTCACAAGGAGGTGTTGCATTTCTTGCAAGATCTTACAAAAATTTATAGATTATGTGCATTTAAATTAAGGGATTAATCCTTGCAACTGTATGCACTAATAAACATTTTGAGGGAGAAGATAACACATTTTATTTTTTAAAATGGGTGAGTGTGCATCAACGGAATATAATTTATCAGTTAGATGCCACCGAGATCTTTAATGGCCTGAGGCTGCATAAAATGCATTTTATTGGAAGATGTTGCATTGGCTAACAAAGCATCTCTGAGCAGTAGAGTGATTCTTTAGTGCTGCTTCTGGAGGAACAGGGTCATCCTTCCCAGAGGATACAAAGTCATTGGCAGAGAAGGAGAATACTGTTGTGTGAGAGTAGTCAGGGCCTGTGACTCCTGCACCCTGGCCCTGTGGTTTGTAGAACTGAGAAGTGTTCTGTTCTGTCCTGCTCAGTGGCTTCAGCTTGGAAATTCAATTTTCTTTGGCTCTGGCCATGTTTTGAGGGCTGCTTTGTCTTTTTGTTGTTTCTTCCGAGTTTCTGGGGTCCGGGTAAAGAAATGTTATTTAGAGGTCAGCCACGTGGGGGAGTGTAAGGACTGTGTTGTGGAAACGGGAGAGAGTTTTGAAATGAAATGTTTTGTGGCTGACGGAGTGGATTTATAATGAGATGCTGGGTGTTCTAGAATTTAATTGCGTGCTTGCTAACCCAAACACATTTACGCTTTTCCAGGGGGAAGGCTTTGAGTTTGTTGTTGCATGTTTGTTCTTAACTGTTTTGAGACACGTGAATTAAGAATAGCAGCTGTTCTGTAGGTGCTGTTCTAGTAGCAAAAATGAAATTCTAAGATTTGCTGATGCTTCTGAGTGTGTGAAATCAAATTAGAAGAAGAACATTCTTCCCCCTGATAGAACATGGTAGTGCTTAAATCTATGCTGCCTTCTGAAGTACAGTTGTCAGAATTGCAGCATCTGGATAAATCCATATTTTAATTCTGGTTTTTTGGTCAGTAGCCTGGGTCTGAGAAGTAGTGTAGAAGTCAGGTACACGTAGATACGGAAAGAAAGGAAGATGAGCAGCCAGCCTGAATCAGATCACCTGACTAGGCCTATCCTCTTCTGTTTCCCTATTACTCATTTTCATTCTTTGACACACTGTCCCCATTCCTCTGGTTTGTTACCCTCGAATCAATTTTGTTTTTCCTCTGCCCTGCCCCATATATGTAACTCCTACCTCCTCGTAGGATGAGGAAGAGGCAGAGCTTAATTTACAGCTGTCTGTGAGTTGGTTTGGTTTTATCAATCCCCAAAAGTCTGTACTAACAATGGTTTTAAAATCACTATGCTATTGCTCTCCTACAGTTTTCCAGACTGTTTATAAATACATTAAAAAAACATGATTAAAAATATGTTGATTCTGGCACAGATCCCCCAGGGAAGACCTGGACTCCAGAGTGGAGATCTCTGATCTGCTTGCTTGTTGTTAGATTTGGAGGACTCTGGTAGGTTTGTGAAGCAGGTTTTACAGTTAAAAAAAAGCTCTCTGGCTTCTTTCTGAGCATAATGTATTTACCCATGTGTCCTCTAGTTCTTTGAATTTCCCTGATGCTCCAAAATATATCCATGCTTCCCAGCCTGCAGTTTTCCACATCTCTTCTGAGGGTATTAAAGGAAAATGTTTTCACAGTTTGTGTCTTCTGGTCCTCATGGGCCAAGGCAGTTTAAAGCAAGAGGTGACTCACCACAGCTATTCAGCTATTTCATCCTTGCATTCCTTTAGTATTCTTGGATGAAGTACCATCTGGTCCTGGTGATGTTACAGTTCCTGGGATGCACAATAATGGATTAACATTTGGTTTTGCTTGGTGTAGAAATAGAAAAGAAGCTTAAAGTGTAATTGATGAAGAGTGGGTAAGGAACTGTAGACTTGAAATTACCATTTTGACAGGAGACTCTTACCATATAACAGCTGCTAGCTTTTCCATCTTCTCTGCTCAGCTTCCTCAGATTAGCATGCATCCATCTTCAAAAGAAGCCTGACCCCCTCATGTGCCTCTTCTTGTGTGTGCATGGTTGGGTTCTTAACACATTTTTCAGCCCTTTGGTCATTTGCATTCCTGGCCACCTTGGATTGCATTGAAAGGCAATCTGTACACAAAATTGGGAGCTTGCAATGGAAAGACAGCTCCTGGCAGAAGGACTTGTAGGGAAGAAATGTCTGTACAGAAGGAGAGGAGTACATGTCAGTGGGACAGCAGTTTTAATGCAGGGAAGGATTTGGAGCAGTGGTAATTAAATTGGGCAGAGGACACTTCCCCTAGTGATCTAAGTGCTTTGTCTTAGCCCGTTTCTGAGCTGACTGGTCTGGATTATGTCACTGGGACCCAATTTATTTTTGCCATTATCTATTGAGCAGTTTCTTTTCATACCCGTGCAGCCTTCTGTAGACGTAGCAGAGGTATTTAAAAAGAGACTTACCCAGTATGAGGTGTAAAAACAACTTTCTGGTTTGAGTTAGTGTGCTGTGTTCTTTGGTGTTCTCTCTGACTGGTGTGTCTTGTTTCTGCAATGTTCTCCTTTATTTTACTGCTTTGGGAAAATGGCTCTAAAGCAGCCTTGTTGCAACTCATTTGGTAGAAATTCAACTTCTTAGCATAATGTTTCATCAAATTGTCCTGTTCATAGGAGAAACAGTCCCTCCCTCCATCTGCTGCTGGCTTATGCTTACCTAGGAGGGAGCAGGCACTTCAATCCATTCCTGCAGTTGATTGAACCTCAGCTGCCGATCCTTGTGCTGACGTAGCCTGTCCCTGAAGGCAGCTACATGAGAAAGGAACCATGAGCTCCCCTTCCCCTAAGAAAGGCAGCCGTTCAGGGGAGGAGCTTGGAGGAACGGATCGTGTTGCCTTTATGGGGTGGCTCATTGTCGCTTAATTGACTGACACAGAAAGTGGCATTTTCTGAGTTCTGAGAACTACTAAAGAAAATAAGTCTGGTTGGTATAAATGAATACTATTTTCATGTCTTCTGTTGTGAAGTTCTGCATGTTTTTGGTAGTGGTGGGAGAAGGCTGGCCTCATTTTGCTTGACAGGTAGATTTCTGTCTGGAACATCATCTAGTGTTGGTGACCCATATGTAAAATATATAGCACTCTGTTAGAAATACAAAACTGAAGAGTGGCAAGTTGGCCAGTATTTGTGATAAATTTCAGAATATATATTCTGTAAGGGAGATCGCCTCCATGCCTCCAGGCCCAATTCCCTGTGCTGTTAATCTCTGGTGACAAAACTTCAGGGATTAAAGCACTTGTGTTTACTCACAGATATATGACTGAGCCTTTCAGGAAAAGAACTGTGTGCTGCAGAGGGTGGCATTCTGCATAAGGATAACATCTGGATGGGTACTTTTTTGTGCTGAGCATCTAGATGAAATCTAAGACAAACACTCTTTAGCTGTGATCATCAGGAAAAGGAAGTTTGTTTGCTTGTCCTTTTTGGGAAGGCTTAACATTAGGTAACTGCTTTCAGCATAAATTTGTCTATATGTTTTTGTTTTTGACTGGTTTTGTTCATGTGCATTCTTACTAGAGGGTACCTGGCAGTTAAAGGAGATGAAGAAAAATTATTTTCTTTGTTGGTTTCTATTAACATCTACAACCACATTCCAATTTTTGCTCTCTGTTCTGGCTTTTAATCATATTTATCTGTTGTTTATTGTGAGAAACAGGAAAACAAGAGAAGAAAACATAAGAAAAAAAAAAAACCAAATTGATTTGCCTTACCAAGAGCAAGAGATGGAGATTTGGATTTGAATACAGTACCTGAAATGTCTTTCCTCTCTGTCTTTAATTGATTAGATTTCAAGTTGATTATATGCCTTCCAGCATAGTGACCTAGCTGCATTTTAATGCTCACAATTAGTTTCTTTTCCTCTAGGAGTTTAAAAGAGACACAATAGTCTCTGCTGCTTCTGAGCAGTGATATGCATTACTGAATGGTTGTTTCACTCTGCTTTGCAAGTGGCTGAGTATCCTGCTTGGGATTGCCAAAATCTGTGTAATTTAAGTTTATCCACACAGTTTTTAGTGAATGCTTCTGTATTAATAGTAGTGTAGCAGTCTTGATGGCCTAAGATGATCTCCACTGCTGGCTGCTGGACAGCTAGGTGTGTCCTTTATATAAAAAAGGAAATCCTTTTTTATAGACATGAATTTTAAGGATTGTTTTCTGGTTGATCTTCTTTGATGGTTTTTTATTTCTGTTGTAAAATCTTGGTCCTGGTGTTGTGTGAGACATATGCTGTTTGTGAACTTCAGAATTCTGCTGCTGAGGTGGAGGGGGGAGTGAGGGAGATGTAAAAATAGTATGGGTGACACTTGGTTAAAAAGAAACTGGTGATCTTTTAATTCATCTTGTCAGGGTGCCTGCTGTCTTCTTTGCAAAGTAGTTACATAATTGAGTGGAAATTGGGATGCTAGTCATTTTCCATCAGTTAATAACTGGGATGAGTCCATGACCTGAGATTCATATACTGTTGTTAATATCTACTTAGAAATGTGATCAAATGCCACTCTTAATATAGTGTGATTTCCCCTTTAGTTGAATAATCAGAAAGTGTTGCGCTGGCGTTCCTAAAAATGAATAATTTTCATCCTGATAGCTGTAAGTTTCACCTTTCTTTTCACTCCTCTTCACTTTTTACTGCTGTGTTTCAGTGGTTTTACTGCTGTGTTTTCTGTGTGTCAGCTCTGAGGATCAGGGGAAGCTGAGGCTCTGTGGCCCAGCTTCTCAGTGAGACTGAGGGGTACCTCATGAATTGGTGGAGAGACAGGGTAGTGAGAATTTTATCAAGCCATCAATACTGTCTGTGTGCTGTTAAATCAGGTCCTTCTACTGAAAAGAGTGTGTGTGATATGCAGGTTATCTAGGGTTAACAGCGAGGAGAATCTCCAGGTGCCAAGTGGAAGATACTGGGAGAAATTGATCAGAAACAAATGAAGAGTGAAATTGTTAGCTTAATTCTGCCCCTGGTGCTGAATGGAGTGTAACAAAGTGTATGAGTATCATACTTAGCAGTAATGGAATTTGATTTTTTGACATCAGCATTTGAAGTCCATGTTAGTGATAGGGGCAAATAGATTACATGCACTTAATTGTAAGCTGAGAAATCTGGTAGATCTGTGTTTCCCTACCGGAGGCCTTGCCTTAACTCCTCTGGGGAATATCTGTTTGTTAACTTCATGTTGATGAAAAATTTGGTTGGTTGACTATAAGTGAATGATGTTTGAAGTGCTCATGTCACTTGTTCTCCATCTCCTCCATCCTGTGTAGTCACTCCTTCCTGCTTAGCAACAGAGAAGGCAGGTCTTAAACCCAAGAGCAGGGAATGGTGCTTTATGGCCAAACTTCTCCAGCCCTCCTCCCAGGGCCTGCTTTGTGACTGACTGCTGGAAATGAGAAAGTCTTTGTGGCTACAGTGTACGTCTGTGAAATGTATGTGTGTCCCATTTCTTGCTTTTTTGTGTCTTTTGCTTTAGAAACTCCAATCTTGTCTATCCCAGAAGTATTTGTATCTGACTATTCAGCCTGTGACATCAGAGATAATAAGGAAGAGCAATGCGATTAACTGAGAGGGGAAGTTATTTGCATTCCTGTTGTTTAAAATGCCTTTTTTTGTTTGTGTCAAGGCTCCATTTAATTCACATCTCCAGGAGAAAAGCTCTTGGGTGGGAAGGGAGATGCGTAAGGGTTCAGAAGATTTGCCTCCCACATTCATGAATCACCCAAAGAATCTTGTGGCATTAGAAGGGAAAATGAAACTTGGAAGTGCTGATTTGGAGGGAGGGGAAGAAGGAAAAGCAGGTAGACCCTTATTAGGTAGTGTTCACATGTAACAGAGAAGCTGTGGAGAACCCAAGCCCCTGCTTTCCCTTTGTACATCACCTTATTATTGACTTCAACTGATCCAGCCCTTCAGATGTTTGAAAGCGTGCTGTGTTTGTCCTTTCTGTGTTCCAGAGGAAAAGGGGAGCCGGTGACAGAGCTGAGCTGGTCGTCCTGCCGGCAGCTTCTGTACCAGTCCATGGCCACCATCCTGGCGCACACGGGCTTTGAGTGCGCCAACGAGAGCGTCCTGGAGACGCTGACCGACATCGCCCACGAGTACTGCCTCAAGTTCACCAAGCTGCTGCGCTTTGCCGTGGATCGGGAGGCTCGCCTCGGCCACACCCCTTTCCCTGACGTCATGGAGCAGGTCTTCCACGAGGTGGGCATTGGCAGCGTGCTCTCGCTGCAGAAGTTCTGGCAGCACCGCATTAAGGATTATCACAGCTACATGCTGCAGGTGAGAAGGGCTTTAGGGACCTGGCCGCACCAAGCAGTGTACCCCCAGTACAGCTGCTTATTCCTGGGGCAAGTCCTGAGTCTTACTGAGGGGAAATAATGACTGGAAAACCGCCTGGGTATGGAGAGCAGTCGTCAAGGGAAGAGAACAGGAACTCTTTGACTGGGAGACAGAGCTCCTTATTTGTCTTCCTAGTGAGACTGAGGATGCTCTAATGATGGCTTGCCTGAATTTAAGAAGAGTCCCCCAGCTCTTGAATTACCCAGTCAAAATTATCAAATAGAGGTAAAATCAGAACTGACTGATGAACTGAATTTTCTCCTTTAGTGGGATATTTGGCTGGTTAACATTTTGGAAAACATGCAGAAATAAATTTCTAGGCTGTAGAGTAGTTTGTGTTCGCTTAAGCAAGGAGTGACTTCCTTAAGCTTTAGGAGTGTAGGGTAATATTTTGCTGATCTGAGTTGTCACACAGGAGCTACCTTATTCTTATATAAAAATAACAACCTAAAGAGTTGGCTTTGTTAGAAACATTCCTGCTCAAAATACCAGTTCTGTTTTTGTTGAAATGTTTTTGTTCAGATGTTGTTCCATGTCCTTTTGGAATCTGGGTTTTCTGCATCATTCTGCTGCTGCAGATCACTCTCACCCTGCAGCTGATCATTGTCTTAACAATCACTGTTCTTTATGCACGACTGAGATCCACAGTAGCCCCTTTATTTGGAAGTGTATCTAGAAGGGGAAAATAGGCTTTGCTATTCTTTTTCCTCCTTGCTCCTGCTGTTTAAAAGTCTTGCAGTTTTCCTGAGCGCAAATCACTGACTATTGGGATTTAGTGGTATAAACAAGTGTTTGTTAGAAGCAGATGAAATCTGAAATGTAGAAATTTAATTGTTTACTGTTGTTAAGTTTCTGGAAGTACAGGGTAGTTCTAAAATTCATTCCTTATTTGTTTCGCATCTCTAACTGGAGAATACTTTTGTGTTTCTTGCTGTAAATCTGACAGAATATACTCAGGCTTTGCCCAGTGGTGACTACAGGGCTGTTGAAGATCTGAGGTGCTTGGTTTTTAATGCTCAGGTGAATTTGTTACTGGAGGATGGGGACAGTCTTATAGGCAAACCCAATGAGAACCCTGCTTTTGTTTCATGCTCTGTTTAAATTTCTGAGCCTCATCATCTCTGTTTATAAAATGAAGGTGCTCGTGTTTATCAGTCAGATGTTAGTGGATTAAACCTCTTATTAAAGTCCCTTGTTACAGCACAGAAGGTGCACTTAAAGGGGAAAAAATCTCTTGTGTAGCTGGTAAGTTGTTTACTTGTTCATTCAGGTCAGATGTTAATAATGTTCAGGGAACAGAGTGCACTGCAATGTAATTGCCGTCAGATCCTCTGAAGTCACTCTCACCTTTCTGGCCTCTTTTTCACCTGCTGATCTTTGACAGGTTAGCAAGCAGCTCTCTGAAGAATATGAGAAGATTGTCAACCCTGAAAAGGCAGCAGAAGACACAAAGCCTGTGAAGATTAAGGAGGAACCTGTTAGTGATATTACTTTCCCCATTAGTGAAGAGCTGGAAGGAGATCTGGCTTCTGGTGACCAGTCTTTGCCTGTTGGAGTTCTTGGAGCTCAAAGTGAGCGCTTCTCTGCCAACTTGGAAGTAGAAGCTTCCCCACAGACTTCAGGTAGGGCTTTCTTGCTTCTCCTGGAAACAGTCCTTCAGCAGTTCCATGTCATCTTGTTTCCCCTGGTTAGGTTTGGATTTGTGTCCAGAGATTCATATTCCTGCAAACTTGAAAGCCATGTTCCTTACATAGTTTAGGCACTGAATGAATTCTGGAAATACGAGTGGTACTTGATGCTGTCCTCCATATTCAGAAGTTACCCTGGGGATGACAGTCACTGTTTGATGAAAGCTTGTCAGTGACTTGTGTGAGATGGGCTCCTGGGAATCCCTCCTAGCATCTCTACCCCAAAGCCTGCTGGCCTTGGCTGAGGCCGTGGAAAGTGAAATGGTGAGTGAATTAGTGGGGTTATGGAGGCTGCACTCTTTTCCTCAAAGTGCCATCCCTTGCTGCCGTTGAAGCACACTGGTGGCAAGCAGGGGAGAATCTGCTATGGCCTTGCCTGATCTGTGTCTACACAGAAGTTTCATTCTTTTCACTGTTCAATGAAGCTGAACATCTTGGAATGAAAAAGAGGTAGTTTTGATTTTGCATAGAACTATCTGAACTCTGGAAGTCCCTGAAATAATAACTGTTTCTGTTAAAAATCTGGTTAAAAGACAATGAAGCTTGTCCTCCTATTAACCCTAAGCTAAGTAGCATATATAGGGAGGTTAGAGTATACCTCTGAGTCCATTAGGTTTTTCTGCATTGTGATGAGTTTTAAAAAACATAAATCATAAATCCATCTAATGTTTTTCTGAAAGCTCATTCTGTTTTCCATATCACCTCTGAATTGTGGAGTGTTTGCAATTTTGTGGGAGAAGGAACAGCAGAGTCCTCTGGCCCATCCAGGGTTGCGAGTGATTCATCTGGAAGGCTTTGTGTTAGCATCTACCACTTGAGACCCAGAGGTTAGCACGCTAGCTGTGTATTAAATGCCTCTTGCTTCTCTGATACAGAATTGATGTTTTCTAATTAAGAATACAAGTGCTCTGTTCCTCCCTGAAAATCCCTCTTCACTTCACAAGAGCCTCTGGAAATCTCATCTGTGAGGAGTTCCAGTCTAGACCTGGGCAGGCTGGAGAGTTGTAATATCCTAAGGAGCAAGAAAAATCTGCTGCAATTAGAACAGCGTCATTGCAAAATGCAGCTGTGAGGGCAGCGAGGCTTCGGTGTCCAAGGGCAAAACTCTCATTACAGCCTGCCATGTTCTTCCTGTGATTTGGTGGATGTCTGACATTGCAGTTGTGAGCTGGCTGCTTACTTTCATTGCAGTTGGAGAAATGGAGGCAAAATTGTTCCTTGTTCCTCCGCCTCTCAGGATAACATGAAGATTAGCTTATTTGTGAAGTACTTTGAAGTTAAAGTGCTTTGAAGATGAAACATCCTGTGTTGATGCTTAAGTACTTTTAGTCATTAGTGACACTCTTAGTGACAGGTGACAGAGCTGAAAGGAATAAGGCTGAGCGATGAAGAGCAATTGATGAAGGAAAGACACAGTTTAGTTTAGTGAGCACCTTTGATTATTATGTAGACTGGAGCTGTAACTCTGGAACTGACAGCATTTTAATGATGTGTCTGTTGTTGTTGACAGGGATGCATTTACTTATGATTAACATAGGAAGGACTTCCATTAAGGCAACTGAGCTAATGTAGGCTGTGTTATCAAAAAGGTCTCATAAACCTTGGTTTTGGCTAAGCTGATCTGGAAAAGATTCCTGCCTTCTTCATAAAGGAGAATTCTCGGCACAGACACATGTTGGAACATTTGTTCTCTTTGTAATTTCTGCTGGTTAGTAGAACTAGTTAGTATATTATCAATATAGACTATTGTTACTAGTATATTGATAATATACTAACTAGTACAGTTAGTATAATATAGTTAGTATATATATTATCAATATCCTAACTATATTATAGTATACTATCTGTACTAGTTAGTATATTACCAATATACTAGTAACAATAGTCTACCTATTATTACTAGTATATTGATAACAGGGAATGGTCATAGGTTCGGCTCAGTACAAGAGCTTTGATTGTGCTTTCAAACTGTAGCCATGCTCTTTGAGACATGAAGTTTGGCAAATGTACTAAAAATGGTTTCTTATTATTATTTTTATTATTTTTAAAATTTTCCATGTGAACTTAAACCTCACACAAGAGAGAGAGGATTTCACAGTTTATTCAGTTTTGGTCTGTTTATGCCCATCTCAGCAAAGAGACCAATTAGTGTATTTTTAATAGGATTTTGTCTCACTTTAAACTTAAACAGAAATATTGCAATCTGTAATTACTTCTCTTGGGGAGAAAACATTTGCTATTTTCAAGGAATATGGTTTGGTAATCTTGTACAGAAAATCCTCAGTCATTGCTCAGATTGCACACTAGCCCAGAAACGTTTTGTAAAAAAGTGAAGCAGGGGGAGCTATTTCTCAGCATGGCATCTGTGAGGTTGAGCCAAAAGGATTTCTTTCCATTCTGCTGAAGGATGGGATGAGACCTGTGGGTGTTGAGTAGAAGGAGGCAGGAAGGCAGGTGGCTGCCTGCAGCTTTGATGTCCCTGCATTTCAGTGCTGAAAGTGGTATTTGGGACTGTTCATCTACCTACTCCCCTGCCTGCTCACTTCAGCTCCCCTGCAGAAGCCCAGGATGTCTGATGGTTGCAAGGACCTCATAGTGACCTCTGGACTTCCTCCAAGTCCTGCTTCTGCACGGTCTAGTCCATGTGCTGTTGCTGTACTTGTTGCTGCTGGGACATTCCTTCTGGAGAGTGATGTGAAGTTGTTTCTCTTGGAGAAAATCACATGGAGGCTAACAGTGAAAGGATACCATCATATTTTTTGGAGTGGAAATTGCTGGGCAATTAAATATAAGTCAACAGATATTTTTTACTGATCACAGAGTTTGGTGTGTTTTGTTTTCCCCCAGCATAGTTAACCTGTGGCTTTGCTTTTGCTCCATATTTATCTTTGCTGCTGTCTTTTGTTATCTGCATGCCGTTTGTGATTTATCTTTTTACTCAGTTACTACTCTGTGCTTTTTCCTTCTCTAGGGGCTGAGGTGAATGCTTCCCCACTGTGGAACTTGGCACAGGTGAAAATGGAGCCACAGGAAAATGAGGAGGCTAATGTGCACGGCCACGGGGTCCTGGGCAGTGATGTCTTTGAGGAACCAATGTCAGGCATGAGTGAAGCTGGGATGCCACAAAGCCCCAATGGCTCTGAGAGCAGCTACGGTTCTCACTCTGCTGACAGCCTGATGGGGTCCTCGCCTGTCTTCAACCAGCGCAGCAAGAAAAAGATGAAGAAGATGTGAAAAGGAACAGCCTTTTTATTTAGTCCTGCTAGTGTGCAGCAGACACTTGAAAGGATCTGTGTGATGATTCCAACACAGGGCTGGCCCCGGTGTGCGAGGGACCTGCATAAAATTACTACGAGAGGTTTGATGTGTAGCTCCCCTGTTTGCTGGCATCTGTATTCCATCCTGATTCATGAAACTGAAGATCACCCTTTACACTTGATGGTGGCATGGCTTGCCTTGGCAGATTAATGAGCAGCGTGCCAGTGAAAAGTAGTTGTAAGGAGATTTTCTAAGTTGCAGAATCATTGAATAGTTTGGTTTAAAGGGACCTTGTGGCATTTCTGCCCCAGCCTCCTGCTCAGATCTCAGCCAGTTAAAGCAGTTTACTAAGGGCTTTGTCCATTTGGATTTTGAATATCTATGAGGATGGTGATGCTAAATCTCTCTGGGCAACATTTTCCCATATTTGACAACTCTCACAGTAAGAAAAAGAATATATTTGCATCTAGCTGGAATTGCCCATGTTCCGGCTTGTGTTCACTGCCTCTTGTTTTGTCATTGTTCATCTCTAAGAAGAGTCTGACTGCCTTCTCTAACCCAGTTATTAAGGGATTATATACAATGAGATCTCTTTTTAGCCTTTTCTTTAGTGTGGAGAAACCCTGTTGCCTGAGCTCTCCTTACTCATCCTGTGCTCCAGCCCCCAAACCAGCTCTGTGACCTTCCTCTGTAGTCGCTGCAGTGCCCTTGTAAGGGGGAGCACAAAAATGGGTGCCATCCCCCAAACACTATCTCGTGACCACTGGATAAAGAGGAACAATAATTTCCCTCAGTGTGCTGGCTACCTGCTCACTGACTGTTGTGGGCAGCAAGGGCGTCCTAAGTCAGGGTGTTCCAGCTGGAGGGATGTCGCTGCTGCTGCTGCTGCAGGTGATGTAGCAGACGTGCTGTAGTGTGGTCTCACAGTGCCATTAGCCAGCTCCCTCAGTGCCTTCACGTTCAGCCTGTTGGTTTCAATGGGCCTCAGTTCTCACTGACTCACTCTTCCTCTGCTGTAGGCAATGCTTTATTCCTGCATGCTGCTAGAAGGCTTAAGGACCTGGCAGGCCTTAAAGCAGAATTTATCAGTGGAAACAGGTGAAAAAGATGTTGTGTACATGAGCCTGGAAGTACAAAAGGCGTCCTTTGTTACCATACTGTTTGCATTGTTGAACAGTAAATTATATTTTCTTTAACCTTCCTTTTGCTTCCAGTGTACTTAAAGAAGCCCTTCTTATTTCTTACCAGTTTCAACTCCAGGTGAGCTTTGGCTTTCTTTATTGTTTCTGCCTACTTGGACTGTGTAGCCCATCCTCACTTCCACTTCTGTGTACCTTTTTGTTTGTGTTTGAGATCAGTCAGGAGTTCCTCAGTCATCTGTGCTGGCCTCTTCTCATGCCTGCTGTAATTTCTGCTTGTCAGAAAGGACTAATTTTTTTACTCTGAGAAGGCTGTCTTTGAAGATAAAGCAGCCCACTTGGGGTTCCTTTGAGCAGCCAGGACAGAATTTCCCTTGTGAAATTCTGCTGAGACATTCCTTGAATAAACCAAAATATGTTGACCTAAAGGTACAGGACTCTCAGGATTTTAAATGCCACAATTCTATGTCTTCTGCAGCCAAGACATTCACGTTCTCCACCAATTCTTCCTTGTTAGAAACAAGACCAGCAGAGCTTACTCCCTAGTTGATTACTTGATCATCTATTCAGGGAAGTTCATGTGGTTTTCTGGAGAGAATGAAGCAGTTTTTACTAATTGTGTAAATTAGTGTGGCAATGCAAATTTTTCCTTTGTGGTCATTGGATTGAGTGCAGCAACTTCAGGCTGGCTGAGCTTTCATATTCAAGGTTGTTATCTTGACAACTTAGTCTGAAGCAGAATCTATTTTGCTGCTTGCTTTTATGGCTCAGCTGACTGATGGCATTTTTTTTGTTCTGCACAATCCTCAGTTGATCAACTCGGTCTTTAACTTGATTCAGTGTGTCTCTCTCTTGAAAGAGCTAGAATGAACATGAATCAAGAATGAACAGCCACTTAAACTGGCTTTATACCTGTAACCCCTTAGGATGGTTGAGGGAAATTTACCAAACCTACCATTTATCTTTACAATTGCAGGTTTATCTTTTGAAGGAATGAGCTTCAGGCATAGTATTTTTGTTTCTATATAACATTCCTGGCCTTAATTCTTTTTTCCTAACTGTATTTCTCTTCCACTTTATAGAAGTGGGATTCAAACATAAAATTCCTCAATGTCTAATAAGAATGTGTGACCATAGGCTTTTATGGACAATGGAGTTAGAATTGTCCATCACAGTTTTAAAGGTCTCTCCTGGGGGGTAAATTCTCACTATTTTAAGCCTAGTCAGTAGTAGAAGAGCATACCAGGAGATCTTTATTTTGATTCCCCCTGAGTCACCATTAGCCAAGCTGCAATGTCCCTGTTTTCTCAGCTGTAAAAAAGAATAGTAATATTTGCCTTTCAGAAGTGTGTTTGAGATTTAGTTACTCTGCAAGAAAAAGGTGCAGTAATCATTCAGAGAGTTTTGTGAGAGCTGCAAGCTTTTATTCCACTTCAGCTGGACTGTTGCTGGCTGGAAAATGCTTACGTGGTCACTTGAAATGTCCTATATGACACAGATTTTAAGTGAAACTGCTGATCACAAAGAAGTACAGCGCAGCTCTGCTGTTCAACTGCCCGGGTACAAGGAAGGCATTTGGCGTGGTACCTTCTCACTCAGCTTTAGGTGTCTGCATCTAAACTTGTTCCTTTGGGCCACACTTGCAGCTGAAGAGAAATAACCATTCTTGGGTCACTGTCCTTTTGGCCTTGAGGTAGAAATATAAAGCAGGTTGAATGAATGGCATTTTTAGAAGTGTCTTTCTTCCCTTTGTGTGCCTGTAAAGTGAGTTCAACTTGACTACCTCAGCTGAAGACATCCACACTGTCAGTGTTCGAGTTCAGTGACGTGACTTAAGCCTTTCCTGGATGGGAATCAGAGACTTCCTCCTGCTGGGCCAGTGCTTTTTCTTTTCTGCACATTTACTAGAGCTTGCTGTTCAAATGGCAGTACAGGGCTAAGAGCAGGCTACCCGTCTCAGCTAAGCCAGCAGATCCAGCATTCCCCACAACACACAGAATGTGCCAGGATGGGGCCTTGAGGCTCTGCCTGATTTGCCCCTTGTGTCTTTTACACTGTGTGAGAACTCTGTCATTGGGCCTTTCTCTGTAGGTGCTTTGCAAACTGCTTCTTGTAGTAGTGTTCTTGCAGCCAGGGCATTTATGCAAAGTCCATTGTGCTATTTTCAGGAGCCAAATGACTGAGTGACTGCTGCCAGCATCGCTTGCTCATTTGCAAGATTTCAAGTGGGCTAAAAATGAAAATCTAGTGTTCTCCAGGGCTTTGGTTAAACCCTTAAGTGTTACTCTTAAGCGCTTTCTCTGTATTGTTCATGTGCAGATGTTCTGTCTTAACTTTTGTGATTTCTTTTTTTTTAATTTCACATCCATTTTCCCACACCATTTCCAACCCATTTCACCCTGTAACACACACTCTGCAACAAGCCAAGCCTGAGTGCTTCAAGTGTATTTAAATACAGTGCATAGTCACTGTCTTTTGAGTCAGCTGTGTTGTTGCAGTGTAAGGGAGAAGTGCTGTTGATTCTCTTTGGGATGCATGTTTGTGCAGAGGTGCAAAACCCATCGCTTACACGCTTGAAAATGAAGGCAGAGTAGTGGCTGTACCTCCTGTTCCCCCACTGTGCTCAGGGTTGCAGCTGACTTTTGTGTGCTTGACATTTCCTCTTATGCATGTGGAAGCTTTACCTTCTGGGTGAGCCCTTCGCCTCTGAACATTTTTTGGTTCTTAGATTTACAGTGGTGTTCATCATGCATGAAATAGTGAAATTTAAAAACCAGCTCACAAAGTCAGACACAGACAATATGCTCTTTTGATGAATGAAATAAGATTTTGCTAGGTGTTAATGCAGCCTTGGGCAGCTAGTGAGGTGTGTTCATTGACCATGTAATCCCCAAATTTTAAACCACAGTGAGATTATGCAGTGGGTTGGAATGAAGCTCTGCTCTTGCAGGTGCTGTTTCTTGCTGTTGGCTGGTGAAGCACTCTGCTGACCCACCTGCTTCAACAGTCTGCAGTTTTTACAGTTCTTTCATCTTTGTCTTTTCTCTTTCCAAAAGTGGGTGGATGAAAAATGGGAATATTGAGTATTGACCATGTCCATATCCGGTAGCATTGATGTCTTACAGTGATTTATTTTGCCATGATTAAAACTGGTAGGAACTTTGATATCAATTTGGAGAGCAAGATCTGTAAATTACTTGGCTTTTGAAGTGTTTTGCATAGGAATCATACAGGATTGCAGTTGAGAGAGCGCTGTGTATCATATTCCTTTTCCCCTCTAGCAATTCCTTTTTATTCTTTTGAAGAGTTTTGCCTGGTATCCAGTAAAGTTCACTGTATCAATGGCAGTGTAACAACTTATGTGTACAGCTTTATGTCGGACTAAGCTACCTAGTGATTTAATTCCAAGGCCATCCATGCTAATTTGAATATGCATAATGCTTTGCAGAAAAAGAGATGTTTCCTGCATAGAAATGTAAAATTTAAAAGGAAAACGGGAAAATAAGATTAGGTAGGGTAGGTGAGGCCAATCTGATTATGTGCTCAGTTCTGAGACTAATGCACATGTTATGTGTGAAGGCTGTTTTACTTAAAATGTTTTTGTACATGCATGTGAAAGAAATACATAACTTTGCTTTATGTTTATATGGAACAAAATTACTTGGAAATATTTCAGGGTTGGGTTTTTTTCCTTGCTCTCCTGGAGAGAGTTGCTTTGTAATTTCTAAGAAAATAAAATAAATAAAACTATTCAGAAATAAAAATTCTGAAGGTGTTGTTTGTATGTTTTGGTTTGTTTTGGAGAATGATGCCGTGAACACAGAAGTTGGTCTCAGGGTTCTGTTTTCCCTTATGTGGGATCTGGAGGAGACCTTTTGCAGGTCTGAGTAAGTACTGGGATGATATATCACTGTTAATGTCACAGCCAGGAAGACAAGAAATGTTATTCAAGGATGTGGCCAGGAAAAATGGAAGTCATACTGTGCACAGATTCCAGTGCTAGTGAGCCCCTGAAGTGATATTAGAGCCACAGTGCTACTATTGGTATTCATCCAGCATAAGCAAGCGCTGTTTCTGGGGCAACTACTTTTATATACTTCTACTACTTACATTAACAGACTACCTCGAAGCCCTGCTCCAAGCCGTGCGCTTTGCTCTTTTATGTGTTGGTCTACTTATTTTACATTCTGCTTTATTTGTGTGTGTTTGGTTTTTTTAACTGAGGAACTGCTTTAGACTGCAGGACGTGAAGCACAGTGTGCTTTCCCCTCTGCTCTGTCGTGGTGGGGCTGAGGGAAGTTTGATGCTTGTAATTGCAGATAGCACAGTAATTGCAAATAGCACACCCTGAATTAGGACATTGGCCCGTGCCGCTTGCTGGGAGAGAGGGAATAGTGCTTGCTTCCCATCACGTTTGTCCTTGAGCGCTGGTCCTTCCAAGCCTATACAGCTGATTTCCCGGTCCCCAGTCCGGGGCTTCTCTTTCCCCTTCCCTGCCAGACCTGGAGGCAGAGGACAGCAACTCCCCTTCCTATTGCCGCCCAGCAGGTTACAGCCTGAGCGCCGGGATCGCTCTGCTCCAGCAGCCTCGGGAGCCTCGAGAGCCTGGGTGGCAGAGGGCCTGGGGCCCGGACACGGCCCTGCGCCGGCCGCTCCCCAGTGTCGCCCGTGGCCGCTGCGGGCGCGGCGGTGGCGGCGGCGGTGGCGGTGGCCGCGGGGTGGTGCTGGCCGCTCGCCGCTGCGGGGCTGCCGGCCGGGGGGCTGCGGCCGCAGCCTCTGCGCTCCCCTAAAAGCCCCAAACTCCAAAGCGTGTCATTTTCGCTGCGCCTTTTATACTGGCGATTAGAATCTCCTCTTTGTTGCTATGGAAACGCTGCGTGAGAGAAGTCGACCTCATCATGAGTTGGGATGAAAAGTCCTTACGGGCGGGCTCGGCATCCGGCACCCTTGCAGTGGGGAGAATGGGGCTGCGGGATCTGTGGCAGGGGCGTCGCTGCTTTTGCAGGGATCCTCGGTGGTTTGCAGAGCTTGTCGCTCTTTCCCGTGGGGCTCATCAGGCCAGAAACAGCCCCTGCTCCTGGACCAGCCCTTTCCCTTGGGAATCGGCTCAGGGGTCGTGGCAGCATCACTTGCAGGTGCCCTTGCTTCAGAGTGTGTGGGGGCTGCCATTGCAGTAGGCAGCGGGGCCGCAGCAGTGAGCTGGATGAAAGGCTGGGCTGTTTGAGGGGTCTTTTTTTTCCATTATGTATGGCCTTGCCATACATACTCTCTGGGTGCTTTTCCCTCAAATCTGGGCTGCCACCTCTGAGCCCAAACTGTCCCTGCAGGTGTGCCTCACTGCATTGTGCCCATCCAAACGGCCTGCTGCCTCTGCTCATCCTTGCCACCCAGGGTTCTCTCATCCCTCCCGACCTTCATTGCTCATTCTCCTCTTGATCTCCTGACATCATTTCTGTACCCTCGCTGCCCAACTTCTTGCTGCCCACCTTGAGTTGCAAACACACTTAGGAAGCAACTTTTTTCCCTGAGAGAAAAAAAACCCAACCCTAACTGTTAAGATTATTTATCTGAGTTTTACGCAAAATTTCTTTCTGTTGGTAGAGGAAAGGAAGTTGGAACTTGATGTAAATGTAACAGTTGTAAAAGCTGAAGGCTCTTCTCAATTATTCCACCTTGTGGCTGTTGGACAAACTGCCCAGCATGGAGAGTGTGCTGGATTCCAGCTCTGGCATAAACTCCTCCATCCCTGATGTCTTCAGGCTGAAGTGAGAGGACAGGCAGAATATGTACAGCAGGAGAGGATGAGTCAGGGGGCTCTGTGGCAGCCAGGGCTGAGCTCTGGGGTCTGTGTCACCCTGCTGTGCCAAAGCTGGCATTTGTTAAGAGGTAACCCCATGAAAGATTTGGTGAACTACAGTTTCTTAGCATTTCTGGGTATCAATTTCAGAGTATTTGGAGAACAGCTGGAAAAATGATAGTATTTCCCAATACTAATAAAAAAGGCCCCATTTTTGCCTTGATGGTGGGCTCTTCTCTCTTCTCTTCTCTTCTCTTCTCTTCTCTTCTCTTCTCTTCTCTTCTCTTCTCTTCTCTTCTCTTCTCT
>VZUI01044163.1:0-40411 GCA_013401135.1 Cettia cetti
TTTTCTTTTTCTTTTTCTTTTTCTTTTTCTTTTTCTTTTTCTTTTTTCTTTTTCTTTTTCTTTTTCTTTTTCTTTTTTTTCTTTTTCTCTTTTTCTTTTTCTTTTTTTTTTTTTTCTTCTGTATGTGGATCTTTAGTCTACTTGAAGCACCTCTGGTAGTGATAAGACACTGACAAAAATAACCACAGCGATATTTTACATTACTCTTTTTTTTAACAGAACAAATTTTTCTGGTGAGGTTGAGGCCTGAGTCATTTGTATAATCCAGGCATGTTGATTTCTGTAGGTCAGCTATTTTTCTTCTACAGACCTACATAGGCACCTAAAAGAAGAGCAGTGACAGAAGTAAAATTCTAATTACATATACATTTATATTTTCATTGTGTCTTAGCCTCTCCCATCCCTTCTTAATGGTGGTAGCAGGGCTGTAAAAACCTGTCAGTCATGAGGGTGAATTTTTAATTGATAAAACAGAACTCCCCTCCCCTTGCTCACTAGTGCCAGCTCTCCTGCTTGACAAGGCTGCAGGGGGTTATCTGTATTACTAAGCTGCCCTAGACCCACAAATCTGAGTTTGGGGTTGAAAGAGAATGTTAATGAGTACTTGTGAACACACAGGTACTGTTAAATAGGAGGGAGGTTAGTTTTGTCTTGGTTTGTGCTCTCTATTTGGTGAGAACAAGAAAAACAGATTTGCAATGGCATTAGGAAAGCTATACAATAAGCGTTGTGTGAAATCCAAAATACTGTCAGTTGTGCTGAGAGATTCAGAACCAAAACACTATTTTTTTTAATCAGACGAATTTTAAATTAAAAACATTTTGTTTGCTTTTTGGGGGGTTTTGTTTTGTTTTGTTTTCTTAATCTCACATGCTCATCTGATACAAATATGAGAGCTGGAAACATCATGATCTGAGACTCCAGGGTTTAAGGAATACAGCCAGGCTGATGAAATATTTTACAAGTAGCAATGGTGTTCTACACTTCTATTAGCTGCTTGTTTTTAATGATTCTATGCTTCTATAGCACATGAAGCATGCAAAGTATCTCCACTAGGAATGACTCAGGGTTTAAATGGTGTCAGGGGATTAGGTTGGTGATGCCTCTCACAGCATTACAGGGGAGCTCAAAAATCTCTGGATGGGGCTAGATCTGGTGGAAACAGAAGTGGTGATCTGCATAGTAGGAGGTGGCTTGGAAGCTGTCTCTGACAATGGTTAACAAAAATTGCCAGAGATGCTGCAGTAGTGGTGGTATGTTTCTCTGCAGTGTGACACTGCTAACGTAAATTCAAAGGGACTGTGTGAAAATTGTTTGGGCTAAGAATAAAATTTGTATAAAAATAGATGGAAATAAAGAGCATGAAAGTAGACACTTCAAAAGACATTTCACAGCAAGTAATATTTCACATTAATAGTTTCACATGAGGAATTGCACTGTATTTTCAGGTTTTTTCTTCAATTTATCATCCTGAGTAGTCTCTCAGAACGTCTCTTTATAGCTTCTGTCAAATTCCAGTTGTAAACCAATCTCATAAGGCAAGCAGAAGTTTATGTTACTAATTAGTTGGGCCAAGTTGAAGATGAGCTCAAAGTCCCTGATGCAACAATAAATTGCTCTGATCTCTGTTAAGAAATGGGATCTCCTTTTTCTGCTGCTCCTCCTCAGTCAAACTAATATATGGAAACAATGCTGTCATGCTGGGAGGTTAGGCCAGGATTCTGTCCAGTAATAGCAAAAATAACTTTTTCAAATTACAAGATGATGTGCTTTACGTCCAATTCCTTTACCGGAATTGAGGCTACCCCATTGGACTGTGCTCCATAAAGCAGCTAATCTTCTTGGAAGAAGCAAACATCTTTAGTCTTGATGTCAGGGCTCTGGAGCCAAAGTTCTCCAAGTCTTTTTCTCTGTTATTGACACAGACTAAGACTGTGGGTTCTTCAGAAGATCTTGAGAAGATACAGTCAACACTCTTGTTTTCAGTGGTTGGTTTTCTCACAAGCATAGGCACAGTTTACCAGACACTGTGTTCTGGATTAACTATCTCCCACAAAACTTGGGAAAGCGCAAATTAGTGCTTCTCAGTGAAAAGCAACCTTGGTTAAGCAGTCTGTGACAATTATTTATACCAAGCTGACAGAGTTTGCAGTGATGCATTTGAAGATCATTCATGTGATTAGTCCTAGGGTCTTTGTTCAGGAGGTAGTAAAGGGACGACATGCCAGTGACACCCCATAAGCTTTGACTAATTTTTGAGAGGATATCTGACCATTTCCATGCTTAGCTGGATAGAAAACCAACCTGTAGCCAACAACATGCAATATCTGCAAGCAGCAAGTGTCATCCAAGTGTTTTTAGGTGAACATGGTACAGAAAAGCGGTGCCATAATGCTTGAAAGTAGGCAGTTTTGTCTTCTTTACAGCAACTAGGCTGACAGCAATATACAGGAGCTGTGGCATTTCCAGCAAACACAGATGTGGCCTAACAGCCTAATCAATGCCTTTAGCAAGGCTGTGAGTTTTGCTCTTTGACCTAGATGATCATCACTTTTTATTACTTGCAATTCCATAGCAGCAGATCAGATTATCTTCATTGGGTGTTACCATAGCATGATAACCCAGAGGTCAAGGCTTCACTCTGCCAAAAGTGTGGAAGTATAGCAAAGTATGATCTCTATCACAGAAGCCTCTATAGGGCTATAGGCTAGAAAGGTGATAAAACAATCAGCTCTGGGGAGTAGAGGTAAATGAAACAGTGCAGAGGCAGCAGGATAACAAGGATCACATCAAACCAGGAGTTGTCTTTTATCCTTATGCCAAGTACCATTAGAATACAAAGGTAATTTATCCTTAATCTCTGTCCTGTACATTTATCCAAGTCATTTAGTAAGGGAAGAAATGTTGACTATGTCCAAGACACACCTCTATCAGAGAGAATTTTTTCCCCACCCTACCTACAAAAGGACTTTACTGTTCTTGTTTTGAAAGGAGTAGATTTTTCATAGCCTCTGCTTATTTCAATTTTCCTAACCCCTCTTCCATTAAGCTACAGAGTTTCCCTCTGTCCAGTAAGTTTGTAGACTTCAAATCTTGTGGATTTCTTTTTAGTATGATTTTAACCAAAGAACAGCTGCTGTTCTTGATGTGCATGTTGACCGTTTCAGCCCATTGATCACTTTTCTTATTTTTGTCTGCCCTCCTGATACTGGTAGTGCCAGAAGTGTTTTAGCTATGTAAGGACTGGGAATCATTGCAAAAATTGCTGCTGGCAGAGTTCTCATATAGTCAGTGATCTGCATGTCTTCACCCCAAGATGGAATACCTTTGTGTGTGCCTGCTCTCTTCTGCTGATTTACTGCAGTACACTCTCCAAAGCAGTGTTGTGTGCTCCCTCATGTAATACACTTAGCAAGAAAAATTACAAATTTATCAAAACTGGCGAAGAATTCTAACTTTAAGCACAACAGTTCTGCAAGCTTTGAAAATTTCCCTTAAAAGGAACCCAAGATAGGCTGCAAGGGTGGAAGGCAGGGTGGGAAGGGATAAGCCAGCAGTCAAACAGACACTTGGAAATCTTAATAGAAAGCCTCCTGCACTTTCTTCAGTACAAGTACTGTACAGTCTCAGAGGGGAAGCAACTGCCACTTCTCATTCCTGTGAGAGGTTTGCTGGACTATATGGAAACTGCAGCTGCAGTGTGCCCTCTTATGGCAACACCAGTTGCTTTCTCTGTTTCACACAAAGGTGTTAGAGGGGGGAGGCAGGAGTTGCTTTGGTATATTTGTTCTTCTCTTTTTATTTTCCCTGAGAAGAGATACGTGAGAATAAAGTGTTAACTCTGTATGCCTTAGCATAGCTAGAAAAACAAGCTTGAAGCTTCTTGTCCCTAGCACCAAGCAGTGCCTCATCTGCCAAAGAAGATGAACTAGTGAACAAAACCAAAAGAGAGGCTAAATATCATCATTTGCAGATGAGACATGGCTTTCACACCAAGGTATATGTGAAGTGAAAACAGACTGGTGGTTAAAGGCACTGCATTTAATAGATAGCATCTAATTAGTTGACAGAATGTTTCTGTGCTGGCTCCACTGCAGGTTCTGAACATTCCTCTGCAGTGCAAGTTAGAGTGTTGAGGAATACATCGGCTACAACTAGCCAGACTCACGAGCTGCAGACTGAAGTGCAGATTGAAATGCAGAGCTCCAGGGAAGAGCCTGAGAGGAGAGGCCATGATCTGCCAGCCTTTGGGATAACAGAGGGCATGATGGTGGGTGACACCAGCCAGGTGGATGGACGGGGGGAACACAGGAGAGCTGGGAATTGTGGCCTTTTGGGTAAAAAAGGAGATGAAAACCAGTGAGCCACCAAGGTGGAGGGACACAGAGAGGGGCAGGAGCAGGAAGACTCGGGAGGAAGAAGAGATTTCTGGAGATTGTGAGGGCGTAAAAGCCATGGGGTTCCTTGATTGGGGTTCCTCCTCAGAGCCACCAGCTCGGGCTGTTTCTGTGTTACTGCACAGAATTAATGGCTTTATGGAATGAGACATCTGAGACTTTGCCACGGAAAACCTGGGGTTGAACCTGTGAGGAAACCTGGTCTGACTGTGTGAGTGGGTCATGTGAGGAGCTAAATGATGACCCATTGGGTCACTGGAGCCTCCTGCTGTGAAGAGGCTATGAAGATGCTTTAGTCCCAGCAGTGAAAATCTCTGGTCGTAGGATTGAGGCTGCCAGATAGTCACGTGAATGAGAATCTTCCTTAACATGAAGATGACAAATGTATTGTCATTATTTTGCAAATATTCTATTATAGACCTCTTTTGAAGATTGTCTTTCCATAGCTTCTTCTGCCTCTGCTTCTGGTACCTTGTTCTCCTTTGGTGTTTTCCCCTTTTTACTTCTCAACACCAGCAGCACAAGCACCTTGGAGCCACCTCCCTTCCAATACAGCATCCCACAGCTCCATTCCCAGAAGGACTCTCCTCCTCTTCTCATGGAAGATGATTCCAGTCTCCTGGCATTTTTCAACCCACAAAATCATAGCTGGAATACTCTGGGACTCATACAGCTCATCCTTTCACATCTTTTTTATCAGAACAGCTGCAGCAGTTTTGCTAGCTTGATATTGCCCCTCTGCTCACTGAACATTTAAAAGCACACAGAAATCCCTAAGAGCTCAAGCAAAGAGTTGCAATTAGCAATAATGACTTTTACTGCAGCAACTTGGCACTGTCAAAAAATAAAAGAGCAAGGGGCAAACTCTGTTGTTCCCCAATGTACTCTGACCACATTTCCAGTTGCAAAGCTGACCCAACCTCATGTGTGTGAGGAAAAAGAAATCATTCCCCTGCCAGGCTCCTGGCTTCTCCATCAAAATAAAACCTGGCACCACACGACAGTACGTGCAATTCCTTGCCAACGACACTGCATGCTCCAAGCAAAGGCTATTCCTGGGATGACCTGTTGTCTTGGGGTACAGGTCATAGTTGTACCCACAAGCCATGCATGCACACCCTGGTATTTCTGACTGCAATGTGTTTGTGTTTCTACTTTCCCTCTGGCTCTTTGCCTTTTACATTTGCTTCAGAATGCCCATCCACCTTAACATTAAAAAAAAAAAGAAGAAAATAATCTAAACACATTTTCTGTTGATCCAGCAGCTTCTGCTACTGCTTATTCTGCTCCAGTTAATCTTCCTAAAACCTGTCCTTCATTTTAATAATATAGTAATCAGACAGTTCCAATAACACTGAACATTTACACTGAGATTGATGATATTTTCTACAGAAAGATGAAGTGGTCTTTAGAAAATAGAAATCAACCTTCAAGCACTCTGTATTTCAACTGAATCAAACCCCACTGGAATTGTGCTAAAAAGCTATGATAAATCTATCCAAAATGTGAACGTTATTTTGGCCCTGCTTGCCTCAGAAATAAGAAGTGTAAGGTGATGCTCTCTAGACTTACACCACTTCTGCCCAGCCCTTGGGAACACAGTTCAATGACCCTTAAGTCTTCCTTTTGTACTTTCTGTTTGATGATTTGACAGGAATTTTGTAATTAATTCAGCTTCTGTCACCAAGTTACCATTTTCCATGTCAAAAGAAATGCTTTTTTCTGGTAGACAAGGAGTGAGGATGTCAGAATATGGCCCTTCTTATTAACCTGCACAGAAGCAGTTGAGGGCCTCACTGTTTAACATAGTTCCCTGACTGTGTTTTTTGTTCTTCAAGCCTTGCATTTATTTTACTGTTTACAGCAAGGTTTGTGCTGTCAAGAAGACTGCTGATAGGGAAGCTCTAGGAGGAACAGAAAGGCTTCTGTGCCTGTGAGATGTTTGTTCACATCCCCCTAGCTTAATACACAGCCAAAAATCCCTACCTCATTTAATTAGGAACATAGACCAGCAGAGGATCTCATAGGCTACAGAGCCCAGTTCTCTACTGTGTCTCATAACAATAGAATGCAATACTTTCTACTGAACACATCAACCTTTCCTAAAGTCTTAACATTCCTAAAGTTATGATGACCAGTTTTTCCATAGCTACTCTAATTGGAAGGTTCCTCCAGATCTTACAGGTCTCAAAACTAGAAAACTTCTCCTAAATTTCAGCCTGAATTCATTCATGGCTATCTTGCACACACCTGTCCTTTACCAGCAGACTGTGGTTTACAATACCTCTTCCTTTTTCTGTTTCACTGTACCCTGTCCATTCTTCTCAATGGAACTTCTTCTTCATCCTTGCATCCTCCTCTTGGTTGCCTTCCTCCTCACCCTGCCCCTACACTGCTGCCTGTGGGGGCCATCTTTTACGCACAAAGCACAGCCTTTCACCCCTTTCCTTCCCTGGCACTGGACCTGTGTGACAGCCACGGGTGGCCCCAGCCATGAAAGGAAGGGCCTGTGTCTCAGCAGAGAGCTCATTGCCCCGCTCTTGTCTCTGTTGCCAGTGGCTCTCAACGAGCATTTATTGGTTTCCTTAACTGCATTTGCCTCTTATCTGCATTTGTCTGCCTTCATTCTTCCCTTGTTTTAACACACATAGAAAATGAAGGTGTGAACACTCTTACTTGAGTCATTACCTTAAGGCTTCTGTTTTTCTTCCTCAGCTTCCCCTCCAGCAGTGCCCAAAATAAAAGAATGAATTTCTAAAAGGATAAAATAATAAAGACCTGTGCAAGGAACAGGAAAAATTCCCACCCAAATGAATGCCAATAGCTGCCAATTCTAGTCTCTTGATTTTTGCTTTCAAGGCTGGGAAACTCTCCATATATCTGCAGGGATATAAATGAGCTGATACTGGATAACACTCAAATGAATATGTTCTATGAGAGCTGAAGTACATTTTGCAGAATATGAGTAGACAAAATAAAGTCTATGAAAGGACTTTATCCAAAATTGAGATCAAGCTCCTATCCCTTCTTAACGAAAGCGTGGAGAAACCATCCTTCGTAATGCTCAACTTAAGCAGAAAAAAAGCAGAGAATATTAGGTCCAGATGGCATTTGGAAGGGTAACAAGGTGGGGAGTACACAGTGAGGATACTTGGACATGGTGGTTGAGCTGAAGCACTGCATTGTCTCCACTTCTTCACTCATTCTCACCACTATCAGGTTCCCAGGGAGATCTTTCTTTGTGTCAACACCTAGAGCATCTTTCTCTCTAGAAAACATGACAGTTATTCAGAGTCTTGTCCTGAAGAGATGATGTCTCCTGTGATCAAACCTGTGTGCTGGTATGATGCCTGACAAACTTCACCAAATTTTACAGATTTATTTTTATTTTTCCTGGAAGCAGTCTATGTGCTTTCACAACCATTGAAGCCTAGAGCATGCCTCTCTGTGTGTCCCACTTGTGTATGCTCTTTTCAAGCAAGGATCTGCTTTCCCCCAAAGACATTTTGTGGTGAAAATCATATTATAATGAATCTGAGTTCATTCATGATGCTGACAATGATAATTTATCTGAGGTTACCTAAAATTTTCATTTCTTTTAGTAATGAAGTTTATGGATTTGAAGGCTATGTCATCTGCAGTGACATGTCAATAAAAATGGAAATCCAAAGATTTATTTCAGTAAAGAAAAAGAAGGTAGGAATGAAGCAAGCAAGCAAAAAAGCACACTGTTTTTCAGGAATAATTTTAACTAGATTTGAAAATTTTTAGATTTTTAAATTGGCTCAATAAGATTTCTCTTATAAGAGAAAAATACCTTGGTGTGATGGACATATAAATCTGATTACGCCCACACATAAATAGCAATTGATTTTCTTAAAGTGGGGGGGAGAAAAGAGTAATTTCTTATGTTTCAGTTCTGGAACTATCACTCTAGGCAAGTTCTCTGATTTCCAGCACCAACCAGGAATTTTATCATAACCTACCAGCCACTACAACAGCTGTTGTATTTAAAGCACTCCCCTTTCATTGGTTTAGCAGCTAAAAGCAAGAAGAGACCAAGATTTTAAAGAAGTGTTTGGCACAAATTTTCTGTGGGTAAAAAAGGGAGTATGGAGGCTTCACAGCATCCCATTAGCACTGCACAGTGTAACTTTCTCCCTTGATAAGGGAGAGATGAGGCCAAGTGCAGTCATCAACCTCTCCATTTTTTTCCTGGCTGCCCCAGCAGAGGGACACAGAAGCAAATTTTAAACGAGCCAGATCAGTTGACTTGAGACAGACTAACAGCAGCACTGTTTTGAATTTATTCCACTGCAAACAGCTGATCCTGATGCCTGAATAAAGTTATTTAAATCTCGCTCATATATCTTCACGTAATGCTCCCAAGTGCAACACAGCTGCATGGTCTGTTTTAGGTCTGTGAAGGGGTGGATGGAGCATGTGGTGCACTGCTGGTGCAGACCCACAGCTACCTCTCTGCTGGTCATTAGGGGGTGTGGCTCATGCCATACATTTGCCCTCTTTCAGATGCTGTCCTGGGCAAGAAAAGTCATACCCCTCACGTTTCCAGATGTGACCTGCTGCCTGCACATCTTTCCAAGCACATCTTTCCCAATAGCTTTAGACAGCAAATGCCCACAGTGGAATGCTTGTGGGCACTGTGGGTTTGCCCTCCAGACACACACTCTAGAGCAGGCATGGCATCTGTGTAACCTTTTGTAGATCATGAATGAGCAGAGTTTCAATTATAGGCATTTTCTGGTGGTAGAAAGGGATGAGAAAAGGATCTTCTGGGTACAAGGGCACCCACCATCCCACATAGGGCAGAACAGGGTGTATGGGATATCAGTGTTTCTGTGATCATGCTTCCAATGTCTCTAAATTTTGATTTTAATTGCTCATGGCCCCTTAAGGTGGATGTTGAAAATAAATTACATTTATTAAATAGTGAAAGATAAAAATGACTACACAAGAGGAGACTAGAAGCTAAGGCTTGTAAGAACCCAGTGTACAAGACTCTTCCCAACACTTTGAAATTGCAAGAAAACTTCACCTGTCCTTTGCCAGCTATGTAGTGATGTCAATTAGAGGCACAGGGGTCGATGGAGATTTATGGGGGTGGGAGCCCCATGGGGTAGCCTGCAGGAGTGGTTCTGCACCCACTCTGCTGCTGGCAGGGTGGCCTCTCATCCGGCCTACTCCCCAAAGCCTGTTAAAGTGGTGCTTCTTGTGTCTCTCTAGTCTTGTGTGAAAAACCCTAAGAGTTTATAGGGAGGTTTCAAGGGAAATGGGGTCCCCGGGCTCACACAAGCCTGCACAAATGGGGAGGATGGAAAGCCATTTCTCCCCTCTCCTGCCATCCTGAATTATTGTCTCTGCTATCCTTTTGCTTTCTCACAGGGAATAGAGACCACCAGGAAACACATTTAAAAATCATCTGTGGCACACAGAAGGAGAAGAGAGAAAGTTGTTGGTACATTTCAGCAAGCCTCGTTAAAAACATCTCTAGGCACTACAAAGTGCATGTTATCAATATGCATATGTGATGTCTCTGAGGCAGAGTTGCCTTTAAGGTACATATTCAGCAGGACAACATTTTCCCATGTGAGGCAAGGAACAACAGTGAATCATATGTGTAGGAGGGAAAGGCCTTCCGGCTATGTACAGTATTTATTCCCTTTTGTGTCTTGCTTCCCCCCCTCCCCTCTTTTATTAATGGCTTTTGCAATTAGTTGTAACAGGGTATTGCTAGCTGGAAGAAAGCAGTGACTTCTGCAGTCGATCCTTTGTGGGAAACTGGATGTATAGGGCAAGGAAATCATGCTTGTGTGCTGGCTTTGCTCACTCCTCTGACCCCTGAGCAAGAGCCAGCCGACATGCTATTTGTGTCCAGCACTTGCCTCCCCAGCTGAATGTCACATTACTTGACCTCACACAAATACACATACAGATGTAGAAATGCTGAAGGTGAAGTCTGCAGTGCACACATTAAAAATTCCTACTGAAGGTGTCAGCAGGGTGCCCAGAGAAGCTGGGTTAAACTTAGAGGGAATCTGAAGGAAAAGTATGGCACCTTGCTCTGCCTACAACCACAGGTTGCCTGGGGTTTTATTTCTCAACCCACTAAAGAAGGGTTCCACCCCAGAACCTATAGTGCTGGAAAGCATTGCAAAAAGCAGATGGCAGATGCACAAGCACAGGTGATGAATCCTGCAGTATTTTGGGATGTTAGCTGACTTCCCAGTGAGCTGGTTGGAAAGAACTGGAGTTCAGGATCTCCCTAAGAGCCAGTGAGTAATTGTCAAAGGATGTAAACAGTGACACAAAGTCAGCAGACAACAGGTTGCCTATGGCGTCCTGGTTTCAACAATAAAGTACAGGCAAGGAAGATGGAGTACCCAGAAGGGTGTAGATGTGAGTGCCTAGGAGGGTGTAGCTTTCTTACAGTTCCTTCTTCTCCTTGTTTTCCCTCCCCACTTTCCCTTAGTTCAGCTACATGTGGATTTAGAGACTCTTGCTAAAGCTGAAATGTCATAATGCAATGTACTGTATAATTATGGGAATAGAAGTGACCTAACAAATTTGAATAGAGTGAAAGAAATAAAAAAGAAAAATGAAAGCTGGCATCCCTGAGCTGGCAGTGCTATAATTTCCAAGCACCAGTAGCAAGATATCCCTGATTAGCAAGTTCTGCTATTTTCTTCCTTTTTACTCTTTTTAGAGAAGCAGAGGGGCACTGACTAGAGTGGAAAGAGTAGAAAGGATAATGGGCAGATGAAGTAAGCAGGGTGAGGCTCATAGGAGAGAATGTGAGAGGGGTTGCAAGAGGAAATCAGAGGCAACTGCTCATGGATGAGAAAAGAACATCTGGAAAAGAACTGAAAGATTTTGAGGCACCAGTGAGTAGAAATGGTTGGCAGTTTCCTGTCAGAGAGGAAAAGAAGTCTTTTTTTTTTTTTTTTTTTTTTTTTCCTGTGGAAAATGCTGTTTTAATAACTGTCTATCAGATAATAATTCTTTGAGAATTTTCAATTTTACCTGACTCTTACTTTAAATTTGTGTTGGAGAGGAATTGTCACGCAGCTGGAAACTGACATTTCTGTCAGGCTCTTATCATTCACGTTTTCTACCTAGAGGCAAAGAGCGTGAGATCCTTCCAATCTGGGAGCTACAGCTGGGCTGACAGGGAGCGCTGAGCCTGGTGCTTGCTTCCAGCCATCTGCCTGGAAGCCTCACACCATGGCAATTCTCTCCCCCTAGGCAAAAGTCAGGCTGACAAGAGCCTTTCAAGACAGTAACCAGCAAATCAAATAAAGCCTTTGTTCTTTCAGACTGGAATGTTTCCCTTTTCCGCCCAAATGAGACATGGATGTACAAACAATTTTGTGAGAAAAGTCTGACTCTACAGATGACCTTAGAGAGTACAAAGGTCCTTTGTTACCTGCTTGCCTCTGCTTCCACTAGTTAAATTTCCTGACAGACCAGTTATTTTATCCCTGAATTTCACATGGTTTTAAGCAGGACCAGTTGCCCTGGGGAAAAAGTCTCCCCTGTACAAAATTCTGTCCCTGGGAGTGCTCAGAAACAGGGAATATGATTGACTTCCTGTCTGCTCTGCCTCCTCGGTGTGCCTATTGCAAGCATTTGCTCTGCTCTTACTGTCACTGTTGTCTAGCTGACACAATTAAGCAATGAGTAAATCTAGTACAGCCTGGCATCAGTGCTGGTATACACACCAGGCAGCGAATTTCACTGGCTCTCTTAGGAACCATTATCCAGCTTACCTGATTCCTGCAGGGTCTGTCAGATTCTGCAGAGGGCCCCACAGACCAAGATCTATGAGTGGCTGACCCTGCAGACTGCTTCCTGCTGGACTACAGCTGGAGCATCCTCTAACTAAAAATGATTTTCAGCAACAGGGAGAAAGCTTCTTCATGACATTTGTTAAAAAAAAAAAAAAAAAAATCTTGATGTAGACTTTTTTTTTCTCTCCATTCTATTCAGAATACTATGAGATCTGGGCACTGAACTTCAAGAAGGAGATAGGCCAAGTGGAGACAGTCCAGAGGAGAGCAACAAGAATAATCAGAGGTCTAGAAAATGGGAAAGACTAACCTGAATAATTCTTAGTCTTCAGAAGAGACAGCTGGAAGAAAGTACTGAAAGATATGTTAAACAGGGTCTGCTGTGATGAAATAGGAAATAATGGATTTCACTTCAATCAGAAAATTCATATGTAATACAAGAAAAAGTCTGGAAATTATAAGGATAAAGAATGCATTGACAGGAGAGTTTTTCAAGTAGATATCCTGGGAGATCTTCAGGAACAAGTCAGATAAAGATCTGTCAGAAATGGCAGTTGATCCTGCCTTGGGTAAGGGGAAGGACCAGATGACTTTTTGTGTCCTTTCCAGCATGATGTTTGTGTATTCTGTGCTCTTTGATGGAAAACTATGGTTTGAGTTTGCATGCTTTTTCTAGACACTTAAGTTGACCAGGAATCAGATACGTAAAGGGAATCCAAACATGTAAGGAGAAAAAAAAAAAAAAAAAAAGGAGAGAGAAATTAGAGAAATAAAGGTAGAGGAAGTCTGGACAGCTTCAAACAAACCAAACAGACTGTCTGAACCCTTAGCAGGGCAGACTCCAGGCAGCTACTCACTGGTTATGCTAAGGACCCAGGCATATGCCTGAGAGTCCAATGGAAATTGGGAAATTATTATGCAGCTGAGATTGATGTATCTGCTGTTTTGGCTTTGCCTGCACTACATTTACCTGTGTTAAATAAACAAAGAAAGTGCTCCAAGTATTGCTCTAAGAGTGAATAATAAGTGGAACATTTCTTCTTTTGTTAGTAGCTTGTGTCCTTGCTTATTAAGTCTCAGGCTGAGCAGCCAAAGGGAGTGTTTGAGACATAAATGCCGGAGGGGACTCCCACTGCTGAAAGCAAAGGGCAAGCAGCTTGAAATGTGCTACTTCTATTCCTGGAAGACCATGATGATCAGAAATACAAGCTCTGTGTCCTTTACTCCCTGCCTTTTCTTCTCTTTTTCCTGCTCCTTCTCCATCCCTTTGAATAGCATTCAGGAAATTCAAAACTCATTTGTAATGGCAAACTGGTGACTACCAGAGAGAAATTGTTATTTTGTCTTTTGCTAACTAGATTAGCAGAGATCAGTTTTGGACAAACTCCTCATTTTACTTAGTGGCACTATAAATACCAAGATATACCCTGCTTTTATCTCCCCCTGATTCTTTATATTCAGTTTTCAAATCACTGCACCAAGGCTTCTACTCCTTGGAAAAATCTCCAATATGAGAATATAAGATAAATATCAAATCTATCAAGATTCACTTGCTATTTCAAAACCAAATCCATCTCTCATTAAAAAAAAGGGAATACTTATCCAATACTCTGAAAAGTAACAACTCCTCACACCAGACCTTCATGTGTCTTTTAAGAAATTTCCTCATTAAAGCTTCCTCTGCCTTACCAAACACCTCAGACAAAACCAAGCTTTGTTAGTCCTAGCAAGAAACATGAGTTCTTTTCTAAGGGAACAGGAAAAGCACAGGGAAATAACTCTACCCCCTTTTCACATGTCTGTTAAGGTTTTTAGCCCTAAGGGGTTTTTTGGTGGGGTTTTTTTTGTGAACAGCACAGCTGCTGAGCACAACTGCTTGCTGTCACCCAGAGAGCAAGACACAGTCTTTCTGCCTCTACCTGAGACTCCCCCAGAAACTCACTGGAGCCAGTGCAGTACTATAAAGTGCTCTCTTTGCAAAGCAACGACATGGCAAAGAGCTGATCTAATGTGGAATGAACATTGCTGTGTTTTACTTTATAACGACTCACCCTTGCAATTATTGCCAGATGTTTGCAAATGTTCTGAGAGTCTACCCTCTAACTTTAAGTGATCCTCCCAAAATTTTTTCATCTTTCAAATACTGAGGTTGATGGTTAGCTACAGCTGGCAAAAAAAAAAAAAAAAATCATATAGCGCTTTTCCTTTTGTTATTTCTGCTGTTAGTAATAGAAATGAAACCACTTGAGTAATAGCGAAGTCCACAGTGCTACTGAGACACATGATAAGAATTTTATTTTCAATTCTCTTATCAAAAATTATATACCTCAGCCACAGTAATGTGAGCTGCCCTTCTATTTAGACGTGTAATTGAAAAAGTTGATATTTCATTGCTAGTAAATGCCATAATTTTGAAAAGAAAGAGAACCTATTTTAGATAATGCTTATTAATACACAGATTAAGTGTCTCAGATAAAATTTGATGATGCTTCTCCCTAATATACTATTTGTAGGCAGCAGAATGAAATGTATTGACCACTTCATCCTTCTTTGAAGCAGCTGCTGGAGGATTGACCGGCAATTACCTACTGAAAATGAAATAAAAGATTAGTAGAAATGAGATGTCACTTTGGACTTACGGGTCCTGTTGCTAGGGAAACCTTAGAGTTAGGATCCTGATTAGGGCAAAATTTGTTGTAACCCTGCTGAACTTTTGTTAGCATCAGTAGTTGGCAGAGCCGCAACATCTGTTTGTCTGGCCAGGGACAAAGATTTCCCACTGTCATCTCCTGGTTGACTGAACAGCCCTTTCTGATGGTGCCCCATCCAGACATCAGCTTACAAAGATACATAGCAGGGACTGTGTAACTGAATTACACAAATGCAACACCAGTGCAATTAGATGGGTAAAAGGGAAAGACTGATGGAGGAGGGAGATTAATTATGTTTAATCCCCACTACCCCTAGTATAAAACAATTCAGAGCTATCCAAACACCCAGTGCCTGCCAACATCATTACAGGAACATATTTCATGCAGGAAGCTCAATGATGGAGAGACATCAGTCAAGAGGGAGCTTGGCAAGAACACCTGCAAAAGGACTTGAAACAGTGGAGCGAGGCCAAAGAAAATTAAAAGTATTCTTACATGTTTGTGCCTGGGTCTCCAGAGAGGAAAAACAGGTGGTTTTGCAGAAAGTAATGGAGGTGGGAAGGGAAAAATTGTGTTATATCCTCCCTATGGAAGGAGGTGTTATCTGCTTACACTGTCCTGAGGAACAGACTCCTTTGCATTTATGGAGCGTCAAGGGGAAATTATTTCAGGGAATCTTGACTGTACCACTTTCCCCCATATTGGGGAACTCTCTTTGAATATCTCAGTGCCTGCAGCCTCACTTAAGTGCAGCCAGTACTGCACTCCTGACACTGCAAGCACTGGGAAAGGCTCACACTTGGGTAATGGCAAGGCAACAGGTTTCAAACAAGTTCAGAGGCTTCAGAAGATAAGTTAATGCTTTTTATTTGGGGAGTTTGAAAAGTGCCAGGGATTAGCCTGTCAGCACAACAGAATTAATTGCAGTCAGCACTTGGCTGGATTCAATGAAATAGATGCTGTTGTGTTTTTGTACTCTTGTACTTTTGTACTTCTGCTTCAAGTCTTTTGGGGGTCTGACTTTTAAAAATACCCTAATTCTCAAAATCACATACCAGCTTCTGTAAGCTGGTAGGTCATTTTGTTTTCCAAAGCCCTTGCTAATACAGTGCATTGCCCATCATTTCAGCCAACACAAATACTGAGCTTGAGCTACATGCAAATTAGAGCTTAAGTCTATAAAATTATCTCATATTTAAATTATTAGATTACTTTGTCTCTGCCCTTTGGAAAAGAATCACGATCTCTAAGAAATGCAAATGCTGCACAATAAGTTCATGACCAGAAACACCAAAACCAAACCACTTCATCAGTTCTTTCTTCTTTAATGTTACTTAAGCACTGACTTTTAAAAATAATCTGGGATTAGTATCTTAAATATGCACAGACATTCTTGCATTCTTCTATCCACAACTTCAGTACCAAAAGAAACATTACAAATCCCAGGACTATAGGAGTGTTGAAAGGAAAATTACATTAAGAGCACGGGAAATACTGCTTGTCTGTGTACTTATGACACTCATTTATTACAGATTTGTGAACTCAGCACTGAAATTTGATGTGTTCTAATAGCTGAATGCAAGGGTTTTTTAGCTGCAGTGACTTCACTACCACTTCCAGCAGTCCACCACCTCTTTCTATTGTAGATTACAACATGTTGTGTGGGGTGTGGCAAAAAGGAAGGTAAGCCTATTCCTTAGCCATCCCAGGTGACAGCAAAATGAGCCATTACACTGAAATTCTCCCAAAATGTCCCAGGCTGTAAACTGCAGTGCAGTTCACCACTTGCAGCTATGGGAGAGCTGTGTTTCTAAAATGAATTCTTAAATATTCAGCTTTTTAGTCAGGTGGAAAACTCCTTTCTGATCTCAATAATTCTGAGCAAACTGCCACCCAATTGCTAAATTTGATAAAAAAAATTCTTTTATTGTTTTATAACTCTGCTTAATTAAGGAAAATATTCCTTAATTTTCTTTTTTTTTTTTTTTATTAGCTGCAGGGAAGAGACTTTTCTCTGAAAAATTTTTAGTGTGTGTGTATATATATATAAAATGCATATGTATATTATATATGTATATTATATATGTATGTATGTGTATGTGTATATGTATATTATATATGTATGTATGTGTATATACCTGTGTATGTGTTAAAATATTTTTCAGTCTCCAATAGTTGGCCAGTTCATAGCAGTTTAACAGCAGAAACTTTGGTACTTCTGAGCACACAAAATCCTTTTGTAAAAGTACACAGCCAAAATATACTAGTTTGCAATATATTACAATTTATTTTACAACATAGTCATGTATCTCTTCTGTCTTAAGAATTAAAGGTGCAGTAGTAACAAAATAAGTGAATCTTGTTATGTATGGAAACACAGCTGAAGGGTTGCTGTTCCAGATATAATAAGGGGATTTCCTTTGTTCTTTTCCCATGAGATTTGGAATCCATTATGAGTTCCATGAGAAGACAGTCCAAGGAATAAAAACTCTCCTTTAACCCAAATGAGAGAACACATAAAGTTGTTTTTACTACCTCCACATCATACAGGAGCACCTCAGTGCTGTTCACACCACCATTTTGGTGGATTGACCTCAGCCAACATCCAAACACCCACACAGCTCCTCGTTCAGTCCCCTCTTTATCTCATCCCTGATATAATGCTCTGAGATATCTGCAGGCACTTTTGCTCCAAGTGACCATCCTTCCATGTTCCTGGCTATTCCTCCAGTAAGGATGGATCAGCAAAAGGCCTCTCCCATCCAAGGTCTGCAAGGTCTGCTGCGTACCCACTGCCTCAGATTGGTATCCAACCACAACCTGCTCACCCTCCTCTCCTAGCACAGAGACAAAATAGAAGGAAAGCAGTAAGGCTCATAAGAGAAAATCCTCTGTTCCACTGATAGTGCAGGCCACCACCTTTAAAGAGATGCTAATTCAGAATGGCTGAGACAGAGACCCAGCTCCCAACACCAGTAATCATCACAGTAGGCAGAATGAGCAAAGCAGAGGTCAACAGATCCATACCAGCAGTCATAATTAAAAGGCAAACAAATATTGGCTGCATTTTTTCCTTTCTGGAGTATTCAAGTGCCCTTTTCTTGGCAAATATTCACCACAAAAAAGCTGGGAAATAGTGCCAATATTATGCCATATGTGGTGTGTGGATAGAGTGCATAAAAACTGTCAGTGGAAGACTGACATTAACATAAACCATTTTTAACTCCAGGCAGAGAGGAAGTTCATCATTATGTGCCTATCCATCCACAATGCCTCATGGCATTTATAGCTGCAATCTGAGCCGGGATAGAGCCTTAACTAGAAGGGTATCATGTTAGCAGAGGGTTTTGTGATACTTCCTATAGTCTACAAAAATAAGAACTTATGGAAATTTTGCTCCTGGGATGGCTGCTCATATCAGCTGCTGATATTAGAGGAACCTTTACTATAAGAAAAGTAAGGAAATTCTGAAGCAGTGACAGAAAAGGCATCTGGAAAACTAGGAAAAGGGAGAAAGGAGAGCACAGCAAAGCACAGAAGAGACTATGTCTAGTGAAGAAAATGCTTCAGTTTGTGCACCTTAGTTAGGAGTAATCAAAACAGGAGTGGGATTCTACTAGGCTATTTTAGCAACAGTTTGTTTTCTTTTCCAGATTAAGTTTATGGATTACTAGAACTCTCTAAAAAATAATGATCAGAGACATGTGCTGTCTGAATTAAATTAACAACCATTGCACACAGAAGCAGCAACCTTGAGGAAAAACACATTTGAAAATATTCCTCCCAAGCATCCATCAAACTAGAATTTTGCAGTTTTCATGTTCCTTCTGTCCAAAGGATAGCTTCTGGTAATGTCTGTCCTGGTGATGAAGGTAAAAGTGAAATTTATGCTTTACAACAGAAAGGAAAAAGACATCTTCATACTGCTTTGAGATTTTGTAGTCTTGCACCGAAGGCAAAACAAAAACTAGAAGTCCTGATTCCCTTGAAATCGATGGCAAAAATCCATTTCATTCAGTTATTTTAAGATTTTATACCAGAGGTGCAGAAAAAAATGATGATACGAAATATATGTGCCTGTAACCATCCCAGTACAGCAATCCTATATTTAATATGTGGGCTGTTATGTAGGTGGGTGACCCTGGTCAGATCATACTGTGGCTGATCTAATTAGTTCAGGGGTAGTACACAAGTTCAGGTGTAAGCATAACCTAGGACACAAACAGCAACAACTAATACACATTAAATAAACTTTTCCAGGTATTGACATTTTGCTGTACAAAGATTACTCCAAAAAGAAAGCAAAGAGCAAACTTTGGTTCCACTTGTCCATGGGAAGACTCTTTCCTTAAAATCTGCTCTTTTTCTAATAAAGTCTGTCTTCTAAACAGTGGAATTTGAAGCTGAACATCTGTGAAATGAATATTTTCAGTACATGCTAATTCAGAATGTGCTGCAGGCAAAAAAGGTGCAGCAGCTGTGAGCACCACAGGTTCTGGTTAGGTGCCAGTACAAGGCAGTAAGTACACAGCAGACCTTGATTGCTGTGTACACTCTCCAGATCTGAGAGGACTCTGCTGAACTGTCCTCCCTGAAATGATAGCCAGGAGCACAGCAGGACGAACACTCAAAGCAAAAGTCACTGCAAGTTTTGTAGAAAATATCAGGGAAGAAATCAAATTAAAGAATCAAGTCCAGAAAGTCTAAGAAAGCTCATGAGGAGGCATGATGGGGATCTGACCCTTCAACACCTACCTGTATCAGGTATGTGTATGCCCTCTCTGTCTTGACATTTTTTAGGCCACATCCACTAATTAGTTTAGGGTGCTATTTTCTTACAATTAGTAGTTACAGGACTAACAGAGGGGAGAAGGGAAAACACTTTTTCTTGACCAAGTTAAAACCAGTCCTATGCAAACCTGAGTAAAACAGATGAATATTCATGTGCCAGTTTGAATATGTGGTTTGTCAGCTGTTTGCCTACATGCATTTAACACCCACAGAAGGCTCAAGGCAGCAGCCATAGACTTTCTTCCAATTGCTTTTTGCAGAGATCTTACAGAAGCCCCAAAGGAGTTAAATTACTGGCATTATGATGTTATGGACGACTTATAGAAGTGTATTGCTTTCCAAAGCATTGGTTAGTTTAATGTAAGCAAAAGTACAGCTAGTGCCTAATGGCTGGGATCTAATCCTGCTGAACTCCCAGCTACGGCCTCTAGCACCTCAGGAAAGTTGGCTTGTGTTTGTTACGTACTTATTTTCTTTTCTTCTGTACCTCAAAGAGTGATATAAGCTGAGTCTTGGCATTAACTGTGGTATTTCAGTGCCTACGTGCAGGTGCAGATAACGGACAAATTAGGGAAGATAATTCTGATTCCTCCATCTTTTGCCTCAGCTGTTTAAGCTAGGTGAAAAATGAGTTTAATTTGGATTTGGCTAGTCAACAATAGTAGTGTACATGATTTGTAAGCTGAAATATAGCCCAATTCAGCTTCTTGACAGAAGAAAAGATTTTATTTCTAGGATGAGGAGGGCTGGGAACAGAAACGTGAAAGGGGACAGTGTAGAGACAGAAGACAGAAGGGGACTCTCACCTTAGTGAAACCATTTAGTGGAGGGTTTATATGTATGTATGGTTTATATGTAATAAGAAAGCAATTTGGATAACATCTTGATTCTATTGAAATTAAGGGTAAAAGCAACTTCCATATGAAATTAAGAGAAAGAAAGCATGAAATCCAGTTTTTATGCACCATTTCCATAGAGGCTACAGTAATTTTTTTAACTTCTACACCCATAATGGAGACATGCCTGGGTCAAAGCAAAGCTCATCTTTTTAAAAATACCAAGGAATCTTTGTCCAAGGTATGCTTCTCACAGAAATCCTTGGGTCCCCTCCACTAGCCTCCTTAGGATAGAGCATCTATCTGCATGCCTTTGTGAGAAGGATCTGTTCATTTATGGCTCTGGGGCTCATTTGGAGGGCTGGTAATTATTGAGACACCCATGTTTCTGTCTCACTGGCTTATCCTGTCTCCCTTTAAAATGTCTGAGTGTAGATGGATGCTGAGTGTATGGGGCTGTATTGATATGAGTGTTTCCTAATTGATACCACGATAATTTGAAGTCCACCATCAGTGATGGTGCCCTTCTGACAGCAAAGGGGTTTGCTTTTGCTAAGTAATAAACTAATGAGCATGGTGAGAAAAGAAATGGGAAAAAGGGAAGTCAAACTGCTTATTTGATAGTTTTGTGCTGAGGCCCACAGAAAAAGAAATGTAACAGATTAAAAACTTGTGAAGTAATAGAGGAGGTGAATGGCTGTCAGACAGAAGAGTTTGGGGAAAGGATATAACTGAAGAAGGAGATGGAGGGAAAAGGGGATGATGCAGCACCACAGACCATGGAAATTCTGAGTTCTGCCATGGTATGGAGAATCAGCAGACCATAAAGCCCAGTGGGGGTACAAGTTGATTGAAATGCAGGCAGGGGTTGATTTTCAATCTGCTGATTGAAAGAAAAAAATATTGTCTTCACATCACCATTCTAGAGGAGATTTCAAAAGCATTCAGAAATTCTGACAATGATGAGATGTTCTTAATCAGTAAATATGATGATTGCTCTGCCACTGGGGAAAAATTTCTATTTTACAATACCTTTGATGGCATGTTACAGATTGGAGCAAAGCCCCTTGTTACCTGAATTTCTGGATGTTGCACACAGTCTGTTTAGAAACTACAAATTAAATAGCTTTCCAAAAAACCTTTCTCATTGAAAAAGTTTTAAGTGCTGCACTGTTACATTAGACTCCTTCAGACAATTTGAATAAGGACTTTTCTTCCACCCATCCTCTCAGTAAAATGCCTCATAATCAATTGCAGTATTTAAAGTAAACCACTTGGTACTGCATACGTCAATGCATTTTTTGCCTGTTTTCTACTTTTGTAGTGAAATGAAATTGTGTTTGCATGCTGTTAAGGCTGGTTTGGTTTCTTTAATTTAAATTAAATAATTTCAACTCCTGCCATTCCAATGTGCCAACTTTTAACCCAGGAGGATGGGGAAACATCTGCAGAAACTCAAATATTAGCCAGACTGATCCCCTCTGTACAAGGCAAATGAGCATTCTGCAAATACAAACCCTGTGTGCTGATTTCCAGTTTCAGACTTTCCAGCTTCAGAGTTTGCAGCTTCTTTGCACTGGAAATAACTTTTAGAAAATTTCACTTATCTGTGCACAATCACAAGCTTTGCCCTGGGGCGTGCAGAAGGCCTACAGAAGGGATCAGTCTCTTCCAAGCTCTTTGTTGACATCGTGCAGTCAGCATCCCTTTCCTCTCCCCATGGATCTCTCACAGAGCATCACAAGCAGAAATCATGCCCAGAAATCCTCTCTTATGCACCTGCTTTCCATTCTGCTTTTTTCATCATGGCCAGTTGGAGACCAGTGTATTCTTTGACTTATTTTTCCCTTCATTGAGCTGCTCTAAATACTTGTTTTATACATTCAAATCCAGGTTCTTGCCTGTTCTCAGGCACTTCTCAGATCATCTTTAAACTCTCTGTAAATATTAAATTGTATAGTCCCAGTTACAGCTGCCCCTCCCTTTATGTGTCTAGAGAAGGCAGTTTCTACCGCTAAGATGTGAAAACAGCCGCAAAGGCTCAGATAAAATTGCAATGTTGTCACCTTTAGTTAATAAAACTTTTGGAGCAGTTAAGTAGCAGCAATGTAACAGATTAGGAGCAAATGTCGGCTCTACTACCTGCATCTATTACACTTGTATCTTGAATTAGTTTTTGCTAAATTGTGTATTTTGGGAGCATAAAACTAAATGTCAGGGCTGCTGTTTGTAAACTCTTGGGGAGTGGGTGCTATTATCGAGGTATTAGGGCATGGGCTGGACTTGATAATTTTGAAGGTCTCTTCCAAACTAGTAATTCTGTGAATTCTATGTGAATTAACTTTATTATCTCTATTATTCTTACCTTCCATGCCTTCTACATCTTCTGCACCATCTCTATCTATAATATGGGTATTTTTTTATAATCCACTAAGGCTATGAAGCTTAGCACTTAGAGATGTGGCACTGTGGTGTAAACAAGCATCTCATTTACACAGAGGTTGCCTTTTTTCTTTTTTTAATAAAGGTCCTTAGGGAGTAACTCTGGTGCTCATTTTGCAAGACATGCTCCCCTGAGGTCTGTGAGGCAGTGTGCAGAACACAGGGAACTCTGCCCATGGCCAAACGCCACAGCTTCAGAAACAGCTGCCGAGCTCCACAACACGTTTCCAGGCCCTCCTGCCCAGCAGCTCCCCAGTCTGTCCCATTTGGGATGAGAAGCACCAAATGGAGCATGCAGAATAGAGAAGCTGGATCTTTGCTGTGTGTCTGATCCCCAGATGGAACCTTCCAGCCTGTTTCCTGGAAACACTCTCAGGGAGCAAGTGATTGAAAGATGCGAGGAAGCATCTGTACCAAGGCTTAGAGATAGAAGAATAAAATGGAACAGAACAGAATAGAACAGAATATTTTAGTTTGAAGGGACCTATAATGGTCATCTAGTCGAATTGGCTGACCACTTCAGGTGTGTCCAAAAGTTAGAGTAAATTATTGGGGGCATTATCCAAACACCTTTTAAATATTCACCGTCCTAGGGCATCGATCACTTTCCTAGGAAGACTGTTACAGTGTTTGACCCCATCCTTGGTAAAGAAATGCTTCTTGATGTCCAGCCTGAACCTCCTCTAGCATAGCTGTGACAATTCCCACATGGCCTGTCACTGGAGAGAAAAGACCAGCACCTGCCTCTCCACTTCCCCTCCGCAGGGAGCTGTAGAGAGCAATGTGGTTGCCCCCAGCCTTCTTTACTGCAAACAAGACAAATCCTAAGTCCTCAGCCCTTCCTCCTAGGACATGCCTTCCAGCTTTGTTGCTCTCCTCAGTATGCAAATTGATGAGGCATGGAGACAAAGTTGTTTCAGCAGCAGTACTATTTCTCCTTCTCCTGACACTGCTCTTTGATCAATGGTAGAAGAAAGCAGCTCTCCATGTGCTTATTTGATGTTGGCTTCTTCCTGAAGCTTTGCTGTGTACTTTGAAAAAGTCACATCTTTGCAGCAAAGGCAAAGATGAAGATGCTGCAGCCTGCAGCAACCAGTGCCTCATTTCCTGAGTCCGTTTCTCTTTGGCTGCCACTAGATTTCTGCCTGAGGAGCCCTGAGGTCCAGCTTTATTAGTGGTATCATTAGTAAAGGGTGGCATGGGCTTGGTGGAGTACAAAGGGATATTTTTATATCCTGAGTTATGGTGCAATATGAACCATAGAATCATAGAATCATAGATGGAAGGGGCATTTAAAGATTGTCCAGTTCAGCTTCCCTGCAGTAAGCAGAAACATCTTAAACTAGATCAGGTTGCTCAGAGCCCTGAGCATTCAAGCCTGGCCTTGAACTTTTCCAGGGACAGAACTTCTACCACCTCTCCAGGCAAGTGTTTTACCATCTTCATTGTAAAAAATTGTAAAAAATTTCTTCACTGTTTCTAATCTGAATGTAACCCATACATTGAGCTTACTGTATGTTAACTGCAAGCAGAACAAGTACTGCTATAATTGTCAGTCTCCACTTTAATACTTATGCTCTGGGATTTTCACACAAATGTGTCACTATGCACTGCTCCATGCAGGAGAATGGAAGCTGGGATAAAGGTAACAATTCCCTCACCAGACATGTGCTTTCTCAGCAACTCCACAGAATTTGGACATTGATCAGCAGGTAGTAAGATGTTAGAAAACTCAGAGATCTGCTAATTGAATATCAATACTGCAAACCTTGCATGTTGAAAACTCAGGATATCCACACAAAGAATCCTGTGGGATTATTCTGCTTTCTTCTGAAACTTCATCTGGTTTCAGAAGAAAGTAGAATATTCCCACAGGATCCTACGCATGGATTTGGTCATCCAAATTACTATTATTTTGAAGTTCCCACATTATTCTTTCCTGAGAAGGAAAACCTTCAGTAAAATCCATTGGGGAGACATGGGGTGTTGTCATTGTTTGGAGACTACTTCTTAACACTTTTAAAATCAAGCAATTTCATATTATCTCTGCTACGTCCACTCCTACAAAACTCCATCTTCTCTGCTTCTACTAGCAAGATAGGCTGTGATAAGGCATGGGACTCATCTTCTTTTCATTTTTACCACTGCTGGCTCCCAGGAATGGGTAGGACCTTCCACTTTGACATCACATCATTCTTCTACCTTCTGTAATGCCAAGAGAGGTGGTAGGATTTTGCCAATGGCAGCATCTAGTGGCCCAAGCACTGTCTCAAAGAAGATTTTGGTCTGAAATCTTCAGACATGAAGAGTTTGTTTGCACTTTGCAATAAAATATAATTTCCCTGAGGCCACAAGAGTTGTGAAACTGTTCTGTCTGGCAACCTTGTTGAACAGAAAGGCTTTAGAGCGGGGTGAACAGTTTGAATGCATCACCTCTTGCAGGAAGACCCTGATGGCCTCCATGAAATAAGCCCCTGAAAACTGAGAGATGTGAACAGCAAAGGAAGAACGAAGCTGACCAACAGAGCAGTGAAACAGTGTGTTGTAGCCATCAGTTACAGGCTCTTCTGGGAACAGAGTTGATACACAGGGGTCATTGGTTATCTATGCAGCTGATGAGCATCTCTGTTTGGTGTGACTACTCAGCAGCTGAGCCCACAGACCAGCTATGTGACTGAACAGAAAAATAAATACCAAAACTAACTGCTGCTAGCAACTTTTGTCATGAATTTTGGGAAGAAGTCTGAATATCAGACTCTAATATCTCATATACAAGTGGAATTTCTGCTTTTGTCTTTCAAGGGTTGCTAAATGAAAGACTTGCATGTACTTGTGAGGCTTTCCCCATTTCTCTGGACCTAAGAAATTATGTAAAAATGTTGTTAATTCTATGCCTAGAATTATTCTGGGGAAAAACTGCAGATTTCTTCCTTGAATTCTTCCAGTATCACAGGCACTATGTATATTATGAAGTTGTTCCTTGAGAACATTACTCTTCTGGAGAGACAGCAGTTCCTGCCTGCTGTTTATATTTGTCTCTGTAAAAATAGCTTGGGAGGTTCTGGTGCCTGCCACCACTAGCTGAAAGTGTAGATCTTCTTGAAAATCATCCTGAATACTAAGCACTGGTTGTTTACTATAAGAGAGGATCCATGTAGTTTGGAAGATAATGAATCTCCTGATTAATTATCTCTTTTACCTGCAGACCACCTCCCTTGCCTACTGTCTAATTTCTGGCTCTTTCCTGTTAAATCCACACACATATTTAAAGCATTTTTGCTTGTTTTCTGTGCATAATTGTTTCCAGTCAGAAATGGGTTGTAAGCCCTCCTCTGTACTTACACTTGTTAGGTTTGCATGTATGAATGTCTGGCTTCCTTAGGCTTATTCTGCATTTTTTCCCCAGTACAGAGCAATTTGGCCCTCTGACACAGAAGGGTAAAACATTTGCTTCTACTGCCTTGCCTTACATAACTATGTGGTCCTAGCTGTAGATATTTCACAAGAGATTTCTCACCTGGTAGTGATTTACTGTGATAACAGGGTCTGTAATTACTAATGTGATACAGGACTTCATCTAAACATGCATATTCAAGCAGATTCAAGTCTTCTTTTAGACTGTTGGCAAGTTGCCTGATGTTTGGATTTTTTAATTTGAACAAAATATTTTCCATGCCAAGATAAACTGGGGGTGCCTGACACTGAATGGCTCCTGTCCTCCTTTGAAACCCCCTTTCCCAGCTGCCGAGTTGCCCCAGGACAGGGACAAGGCTCTTTTCAACCACAGAATGGAGTGGCTCAAAATGACCAGAAACTGCAAAGAGGAGATTAGAACAATTTAAACTATTTCTATGTTTTAGTTGTATCCACAGAACAAAGCCAGAGTTTGAACTGGTCACAGAAATCACCTTCATGTGGAGGTCATAACCTGTATGTAGCTTTTGTAATATTTTCCAGAACAAAGAGATGAGGGAGCACAGCAGATGGGTTTGCACAGAAGTCATCTTTTACAAAGTGCAGAAGTTCATGCGTGCTGGATTAACAGATACAAACCTCTATTGCATCAAGTTATCAGATTTGTCTCTCAGTGCTCGGCTCCTTGCCTTGGCTGCAGTTTCTGTAAATTACCTGGGAGTTTTGAAGGCATTAGTGCCTTTCTCTGTTTTGTCTGTAACAACATTAAGGCTGAAATGATTTTCTTATAGGTTTAAAATAAGGTAAGTACCTGCTTCAAATCTGGCTGAAGTTAATGGGAACTGGCTTAAGCAAGTTTCAGTCAAGGTCTGGGGATTTCAAAAAGTTGTTGTGAATTGCCTGCATTTATTACATTATGATGTGCTTGTCTGAGCTGTAGTAGGTGGGGGGCCCTAGCCAAGACAGCTTTCAGCTGCTAGCAGAGCTGCTCCCTGGGCAGGGAAGCAGTGCTCAGAAACCAGGCCAAGTTTGGACACCACCAGCCAGCTCAACTCCTCCAGCATGAGGTGTGCAATGAGCTCTGCAATCACAGCACATCCCAGGAGAGCAGCAAAGACCCCGTCCCCATTCCCCCATTTCCCATTGGCTTTCAGAGACGATAGCTGAGCAGCCAAGTGGTGTTAGCTGCCCCAAGGCTGTCCCTGGGGGCTCCTCACTCTGCTCCAGCTTCAGCTCTATCCCTGCGTGTCCACAGTCCCATCTCCGCAGCTGCAACAGGTGCCTCAAACATCATCCCCCTCACCCTTGGTCTCCTCTGCAGACAACAGCATTGGGATGAAAACTTTCTAGGAGCAGGAGTGTTATGGCCTGGTGCCTTCCAAGAAGCTATCACTTTGCCACACTATCCCAGCAGAGAATCAGTTCTCCCCTGAGCTGGTCGCCAGACACACACATAGAACTGATAGTGTTTCTGCCTCAGGAATTTCACTGTCAAGAATTTATTGCAGGGCTACTTAATACATTTTTACTATTTTCTGCTGGGTAATTTTATCATTATGATTTTATGATTAGGAAGGGAGCATGGTATTTTCTTCTTTGTTAGGCTACTACTGCCTTCAGATGGGGAAACCTCATCCTCTGCCTGGAATATGGGAAGGATAACCAAGAAAGTAAATAATTTGAGGGGATACAGAGAGATCTGGAAGCATTTTGCACTCTGAGTTGGGTATATAAGCCAAAAAATGTAAAAGCTACCAGAGCCAAAGCCCCTAAGATTTTATGGTAGTTCTCTGACAAAATTCCAACCTTCCTGGGGTTTGTTCAATTTGCAAAAGGTAAAGGTGTATGTAGGAATTTTGATGACTGGTTTTGCACAGCTTAGTGCTGTGGTGCTGGTCTCTGCTCATGTCCACCTGCTGTCAGCCTGAGAAGCACCTTAATGTGTCAGGTTCTGCCTGCAAATTTTTAACTTGGAAATTCCACATACAAGATTCCTAGCATTGAACTCCTACTGCTTTTCAGTCAGCCCTTCTCCCAAGCCTGGAGGTTGCTGACAACATCTTTACTTCAAAACCTAATCCTAATACCCACACCTCTCTCCAGTTCTTGTATTTCTGGATGTGCTAAAGTGACTTTTGTGCTGTTATTTTTGGAAGTGTGGGATAAGGAAAAATACCTTGCACATTAAAGCTGCAGTTGACCCTTTGAGCCTGACTGCTTGTCATATTCTCCTTCAAAGATGTATTTTCCTAACACCAGCCTGCTCAGGAGAAGGGAGAGAGCAACAAATCCAACCACAAAGCCTCATATTCCTCTTTGGTAGGAGAGAATTGTTCCTGCCAGAATATGAAGCAATTCCTGTATCCCTGCCAAAACAATTGCTTGATGTGCTCTCCATAATGAACCACAAACAAGCTTTTAAAGTAGGACTCACATGCTTATAGGTTCTTAGACTGTACATCCAGAGAATTGAACAAAGAGCCAAAGAACAGCACAGCCAAAGGGGGACAGAGTATGATTTTTAGCACTTTACTAATTAAAACAATGGGCCTCTACATTACAATGTTTTCACCCTTTTGGATATTTAAACACTCAGATTGCATAAAGACATTCCTTCAATCAGTGTGTTGGAAGAAAAGCCCTGATCCTGAAAGAGATGCATATAGATACTTCCCTTCCTCCATGCAATCAGGCAACATTTACACAGGAAAAAGTCACAGGCAGGCTCTTAGTTTGAAATCACATTAGTCCTACCATGATGTGGACTGTATATATTGTGATCTAGAATGTTTGATCTACAGCAGCATCTGTTGAATACACTTGATACTTACATCAAACCTGCTGAAGTCAGGGTGTGGGTTTGATATTTCTGAGTCTATAAGGTTTTCAGCCTGTCAGTAGCTGATTTTCGTCTCATGGGAAGATTTCTTGGGAGAATGTGTGTTCAAGGACAATTCATGTAAATTACCTTTCTCTTTCTCATAACATTTCTAAGTTTCTCATAACAACCCCCCTCCCAGGTGTTGCTTCTTATCTAACCCATGGAGAGCGGTGTCAATTTTACAGATCAATCACATGCTTTCTTAGCACAGCGTATTATAAAACGGCTGGGTGAATTGTAAATAAAGCCTTCTCAATTTTCTTCTACCTTGGAGTCTTTATTTCGTGTCCAAAAGCGACATCAAGGTGCACCTCCCTATTGACTGGGTGGCCTTCACTTTATGTCCTCCCTTTTTTTGATATCTTAATTTTTTTTTTAAATTAGACTTTTTCTTCTTGTAATAAACGATACTTTGAAAGATAATTAGTGGATACCCAAAGCACTTATCTAATGTTTTCCATCCATATATCTCAATCACAAAAAAAGTTGAATATGTGTGGGTGTTATAACCATTTTTGATCATTAGGATAGCAGAAGCACACAATGTCCAGATGACTCACCCAAGGTGAGTCAAAACAATGAGCAAGACAATGGTGTAGAAAGAAATTCAAGTATCCCTAATTTCCCAGGCTGTATCCCCAGGAGAATGTTTCCCTTTTCATGAAAGGAACAAAAAAAAAAAAAAAAATTATTCATTCACGGGAAAGAAGGAAACGAGTATCCCCGAGGATGAAAATAAATTGTTAGTCCAAACTTCACAGAAAGTTTTTATGCTGTATGATTTGCAATATCCAGCAAAGTTCAAGAGCCGCAGCACTAAATAATAGATAGAAATTAAAAGTTATAAGCAAAGGGTGGAAAAATACGTTTTTTAATAAAATGTGGGAGAAAAGGAGGAATTGGTGTGGCAGAAAGCTGGAGGCAAAAGCATTTCAAGGGACTGGAAGCGTGAAGCCTCTTGCACCAAGATGTGAGTTTATATTAATCTATAGCAACCACAGTTACTCACGTTGCAAGGTATACTGTGCAAACACATTTGTACAGAGGGAGCAGCATGCTAAAATACAGCCTAGGAGGAGTTTGAGACATGTCCCTATTGCTTTAGTTTACTCAAGTAGTTCTTGTGCAGTTGTTGGTATTATTTGTGAGACTAAAAAGGGAAAAAAGTCTCTGAGGCCCAGACCAAGTCTTAACTTGATCAAATGCTGAACAGCTGGGACATATTTTCAAATGTCTTTTTTTTCTGACTACTATTTTCAAAGGCATTCTCAGCAAAAGTCTATTTTGTTTCTTTTCATATTTTAAAAATTTCAGGTCTCAGCAAAAGCAACAAAGTGACAAAAGAGAATAGAAACTGCTGGAAGGAGAAAGCCTGTTGTAGTTGGTGCACAAGCTGACGTGCAGAGCAGTCTACCTTCCTCAGCCAGGAGCCCTGTTTGTCCTTCGCTTGCTATTTTTTCACACACTGCATGCCAGTGACAGGCAAGGTCCGTGCTCTTGTTCTCTGTATGCTCTCACCGCATAAAATGCAGTGTAATCGCAGGTGCTAATTGCCCACTCGGCCACTGCTGCTGTATGCATAGATGGGTGCAGCTGTTTACAGTACATCTCATGTTCATCACTTGCAGAAGGGTGTGAGTAGGGAAGTAAGTTGCATCAGGCATAGGACTCTAGCAAGAAACCTGCAGGGAAAGAAATTGTTATGTGCAGTCAAAACCAGAGAACATAAAGTTCTCACTGAAGCAATGGAAACCAGCCTCTAAGGTAGGGCATTGAACTCCAGGGAGTTAGGTTCAATTTTTCAGTTGTGCAGCCTCAGATTTGTTTGATTCTGAGCTGGTTAGATAGATACATCAAAACACAGGTGCAGACAAATCGAAGTCCATGAAATCACCTCCTTTGTTCCTATACAAGGTATCTTCAACACCAGCATTTCTCAGAAACCAATAGCTGCTACAGGCAACCACTGTAACTCCAGATGAGCTCCTCTCTCCAATCACTTGCCTGGCGGGAGAGGCTTATAATGGTGGAAGTATACCGTGAATATCCCCCAAGAGCCACATGTTTCTCTTTTACTAACACTAGACAGTATTTAATGCACTTTTCCAGCAGGAATTTCACCGAGGCCTGAGCTCCTTGTTCCCATATTAACAGAAGGTTTCTCACTGCCTTACCTGGATAGACAGCTGGGCCTGGTGCACAAATAGCCAAAGCATATTTTTCTCTATCGAGACTTATTCGTGCTCTGTGCTTACATTGGTTTCAAAACAAAATTCAGAGTGGCCGTGCAGAATATGATTTGGACATGTGTCTCTGGAGGAGCATGGGGGGGAAAAAAAACCACACTAATGGACTCATATCCTGGCATCACTGATTGCTCTCCCCCTTAAAAAAATAAACTAATAGCATTTTCAGTACATTTCCAACCACTTCTGACTTTGCTGATCCCAGAGGGAGAAGAGCTATGGAAAACTATGCCATTTAGAGGAAGGACTGTTTCTGAGCAGTAACAGTGCATTTAGAGGAAAGGTTACAAAGCCAGAGTCACATTTTATTTAAAAGGGATGTTACCTTGCATTGCATGCCAGCAATTGTGATTAATCTACATGATGTGGGAATTCCACCCTAATCTGTCATTGATGGACATTTTTGTGAAGACACCTAGTATGTTGTTGTACTCAGACTGTGCTGCAAATGTTTACTTATTCCAGGCCTTCATTGAGGGCCTCACAAAAAACATTACACATGTCAGAAAAGCACAGTGAGAACAGCTCAACCACATAAAGATGTTTTACACAGAAAAAGATTGGCAGCTTAAAAGGTCAAGTTATGTGAAATACAACCATTGTTTTCTTTCTATTCAGAAGTCCCATAATTGGGTTTAGATGGCTTGGAAGGTTGGGCAAAAGTCCTTTATTGTCCTGTTTCACTTTAACATTTAAACGTTCATACTTACGAATCCTTACATGGCTGACAAGCTGGGACAGGGGGGAACTATATTTGGGCTGGGCTTTTCATTCATGTGCCAAATATTGGAGTAAGTACTGTTTTGCTTGAGAAAAGGGACAATACCTCATCATTTCTCCTGACAGTGACTGTCTAATTGGCATTAAAAAAATATATTTTTAATATAAATATATATATATTATAATACATATATAAATACTCCTACATTAACTTCAAATTTGCTGTTTCTGCAGTATGATGCAGATTAGAAAGAGGTCCAAAGCAACTAGAATGTGAAACTCACAGTGCCTTTCAATTGCTTTCAACACATACAATAATTTGTGTTCCTTCTAAACTGTATTGCCTTCTGTACAGTTGAGTCTCATATGGATGGTACAAATCATTCAGAAAAGACTGAGCTGGGCTGTTAATTCATCAATAGAAAAAAAAATATAGCGTTTTCACAAGAAAATTATGTTGATAGCGTAGCTGCAAAAGTTTTTGTATGCTTAGAATAGAGTCACATATTCACTTGTAGCTGAATACAACAGAGGCCTAAGAAATTATTTTTCCCCTCAATCTTACAGTTTATTTCTATCAGGCTCTCTTATACTGAACAAAAGTTTTCAAGTGCTTAGTGGATCCTTGCAAGCTATAAATTAAGACTTAGAATTATTTCCACTTGCTCTAACAGCAAGCACGCTACACTACACCAGAATCAGAATCTTTTAGAGTGCTCTAAAAGCCACTCAGTTCCTCACAGTGGGGATGAGTGCTTGTGGATGGAGAGAAACCAGGATCTAATCCCTGTGGACTCCTGATCCCTTTGCAGCGTCGTATGGTGGCACTGTGACCCCGCAATGCCACCATGATGCTGAGAGTCCAGAGAGTCCTCCCCATGACAGCTCATGGTCCTCTTCAACCATCACATGTCTCCAGAGGTTAAGGGGTCCCAGGGACTTGGCCCATGGGCCACAACACACAGGCTTACCAGCTATAGCTCAAGCACAGCTGGGAAGAAATAACAGAGATGGGAAATGTCTGCTGGGAGAGTCCCTCAGCAAGCATTTAAATAAACTGATGAAGAAAGTCCATTTGTAGTTGCATGCATACATAGCTTGTAGAAAAACAGGAAAAATAAGGATAAAATGTGATGTTTCATGGTAGTTGAATGTTACCAGAGCAATTCCACAAGAACTGTACTGGGATTTGTGCACTTCAAAATTGCCAAAAGTAATCTGTATGCAAAAGTTAAAAATGAGGCAAGGAAGTCTGCAGAAGATAAATAATTATTTGGGATAGTGAAATGTGCAATTGGCTGAAAACAGCTACAGAAGGATGTCACAATACTGAGCACTAAGGCAATAAAATCACAAATTAAATTCAATGGGAATCACAAATGAAATGTCAATAAATGCAAGTAAGGTGCATGAAGGAGAAAAAACAACTATCTATATGACTATATACACAGTGATGAACTCTAAATTAGCTATTAGCTAGGGAAATTAGCTATTACCAGTTTAGCAAGAGATCTGGGAGTCATTATGGATTGTGTTCCGAAAAGTCAGCTTCATGCCAGTGAAGTGGCAAATAGTGCATTGGGAATTATTAGAGAAGGAAGTGAAAATAAAACAGAGCATCCTTGTAACATTGTCTACCTGCACGGTGAGTTTGCATATTAAGTACTACTGGTAATTTTCCCTCCAAGGTTACCGCTTTGGAATAGGCTACGATAACATTAGGAAATACACTGAGAAGAATCACAGAGAAACGAAGGAGAGCAAATCCGTCAGAACATTTCTACATTGACAAAGAGATGGTGGAACAGATACATGACACAGCAAACAGTAGGAAAGGACCTTTCTAACAGGAGCAGAAGAGGGGAGTACTAAATATCTCCATGGGGCTGATAGAAACTCCAGGAATGTGCCATATAGCTTTTTTCTCTCTCCATCTCTCTTGTCCACTGTAATTTTTTTTACCACTATAGTACATGTTTAAGACACAATATTTGCCTTGTACCACTGTGGAATTGAGAAGTGAGCAGAACCAAAGGATCCAGCTCAGACAGGGGCCCACAGGGTGACCTCTGCTGAGCACATACCTCTCACCAGAGCCATGGGTAAGAAAGGCAGCTGCATTGTTAGGGTGCCAAGAGCCAGGATGACATGGGTGGTGTGGGATTGAAGTTATTCTTCTCTCTGCAGTGCAAAAATCAAGTAGGAAGGGGACACCCTCACTTCAAGAGGAGATCAGGTGTTTTTGAAGAGGCTCCTTAGAAGTTCTGGGAGCAAGCTGGGCAAGGAGGAGTTATTTCTAGAAGTTGGTACAAGCCTGGGACTGGCTTTGTTGGGAATTGGCATGCAAGGACTTTGTGAGGGGACAGAAAGTTACACTTCAAAGAAGGAGGGAGTGAGCAGATTGATGGGCTTTATTTGGGAAAGGTCAAAGAATGAAGTTAGATAGGCATGTGCGATGGGGAAAGTGTAGAAGAAAAGGTGAGTAGTAGTCAAATCTGAATTCTCGGGCAGTTTAATTATGATTTAGAAATTCATGGATGGTACAGAGAAGGCAAACAGGAAATGATTATTCAAGTTTTTTAAAAAGCACCCTGAGTAATGATCAGATGGCAGATTTAAAGCAAACTTACAGAAATGCTTTTTAATGCACAAGTGGAAATCACTATGAAATGTTGTAGAGGCCAGCAGAATTGGAAAAGAAGTAAACAAACAAGCAATGACAGACCTGAAAAAGATTATGTTGTCAGATCATCCTTTCAACTTGTACCTTCTGCTATCAAAGCAGAAGTCACTACAGCCCACCTTGAAGCCTTGTCCCTGGAGTAGGTCCATCACTGTGCATTAGCTTCCCCATTTGGAAAAGCCCTGAGTGGGAGTGGGTATAATTTGTACCATCACAAAGCAGATAAAAAAGCAACACCTCTATACTATAAATTAGCCCTTTCCATTTCCTTCTACACAAAGCTGTATGACAGATAATGTGTAATAACACATAATCTTAAATTATGTGTAATGGGAAAAGTACTGCTTTTCAAGGAACCTCTCAACCTTTGAACTGGATTTCTTACAGTAAATTAGGTTCTAATTTTGACACTGACACCAAGGACAGCAAACTAGGCTGAAGCATGACTTTTTTAAAAATATACCTGTATCTGTTTCTCTGAGGGACAATAGGAATCAGAATCACTTCCTTAGCAATATATCCCAGATTCTGGGGGGAAAAAAAATTGTCTTTGAATAGAGAATCATTGTTTTGACTCAATTAGTGAATTTAGGTAAGGAGAAGTCGACAATGTTCTTTTTTGTGGGGCAGAACTCATGCATTTACAAGGGAAGTCTTCTTGAAAGAGCATGTGGTATCCATGTATTTGCCACTGCAATTTCCAGGGGAGAAGAGTTTGACTGATTTCCACATAGTATCCATGACTTGTTTCCCAATGAAATACTTTTTAAAATAGACAAGTAGGCAATTACCATGTAAGAGATAAATGCAATACATAGTTAATGTCAAGATATATTCTTACTGTATCACTACAACATTCATCTTAGTCCACAGTTAATGTGCCTGTGTACTCTCTGTCTCTTGGACAGAACTTGCCTGAGTTGCACAAAGCCTTTTCTCTCTCTGTCTCTCCCTCTCTTTTCCCATACTGGTGTAGTTAAAAAGCAGGAAGCGTTTTACAACAAAGGAGCCTCAGACCAAGGTTCTGCTCTAAAGACCAACTGCAGCAATACTGCAGGAGAACTGGTGGTGACTGGGTAGGAGGAGCTGGTGATGGGATGTATTACTCCAAACATGACCTGAGTGAGGAAAAGCCAAAGCATAGATCCTATATCCTTGGAGGGGCAGTTCAGCAAACACCCAGTGAAAGGAAAGCTGCTCTGCTTGTCCTCTGCCAGGCAGCAGTAGGAAAACTGCTGGAAATGCCAACACTGTTTAGGTTTTTTCCTTCCAGGCAAATTTTCCACAAAAAATAAGGTTTGCACCTGATTTAACATAGGTTGTTAGAAACATGAATGAGGCAAATGAATTCTCTTGTGTCAGATAATTCAGCAACCAGCAAGACAAATCTACGGTTGTCAAATGCAATACCCTTTAGTGGATTGGTGGAAAAGTACATATTCTTTGGCTCCACCAATAATCTGAATCTTGTTTAACCACCTGCAAAAAACCCACAGATAAATTGAGAGAATACATGCTGTTTATGAAGCTCTTTCTTCCAGTAAAAAACAGATGGATCATATAAAGTTGCTGTAGTTTTTCTCCTAAAAGCAATGTGACCCATTAAGTATGTTAGGAGAGTTAGAAGAGGGTATCTGGCTCCTGAACATGACCAGGAGACAGGAATTTAATTGCTCTCCATACTAGATTTCATGAATGTTTCCTTGATAGAACTACTCCTCTGTTCTTCCCCCATAAAGATAACAGTCTTCTACCCTCTGGGATGTTTTCAAGGATAAATTTATTAAACATGTTTAGGTGCTATAGCACAGATAAGGGATTTATAAAAGTCTACTCTCCATTACACCATCCACAGCTCTTGACTCCCACAAGCACTTCCACCTTGGGGAAGAGATTCATATATGGCAGATGGGAGCAGAGCCATCAGGCTGAACACCCTCTGGAGCAAGGTCTACAACACATTGCAGAGTACTCATCAATGCAATGCTCTTCTGCCCTCCTTAGCCTTCATGTATAATCTTAAAAATTTAGTGCTGATGGATTTATCTGAAAGACAGCTATGTAATGCATTAGATACTGCACTGGCATAAACCATTATAGCTTTAGTGAAAGTATTCTGAGTTATACATAACACCTCAAGATCTGGTCCAAAGTCTAACTGAATTAATGTACATTTCATATCTAAACAGTTAAGAGACAGGTACTATCTCTGCTGTATAAACTTATAGGAACATGAAATATTTCTCCTGAAGCATGAACTCTGGATGGCTTAAATATATGTATTTCCCTAGTTTTGCTATGTGCATTAAGGTTATTAACATATTTTAGCCAGATGGTTAACAGAAAGAATGAAGGAAAACAAAGAACAAGCAGTTTGGTTTACTAAACTCTTTTTTTCTGGTTTAGATCAGCAACTTTTGCAGTGCAATCAGCCTAAAGCAGAAAGTAGGCTTAAATATAAGTATATATGTATATGTACATGTACTTTTTCTGATTAATTCATATTTTTTATTTCTTGGCTGAATAGTGACAAAATACCCAAAACAATTAATATCCATTTCGAACAAATCAAACAATTTTTATTACTAAAATGCTTTTGGGTGTGGGTAATCAAGTGAAGAATCTTCCCCTGACAACCAACCCATTCTCAATATCTCTGGTGCCTAAGTCCTCTGGGCAGGGTTTATGGTTCTGGTTGGAGAGAAGCTACACTGTAAGCTGACTCCAGTGACTGTATTGCTCAGTTTCATTGAAAAACTCCTGCTGGAACAAGTAGTCTTCCTGACTTTTGTTGCTATGGCATAACAGTCTTCCCCAGCTGTGTGAGGGGTGTATTACTGCACTCAGAGTTCAGAGGTGAATGCATAGATCAAACGTGGCTGGTTCCACTTCTCTCTCACAACCTCTGACAAGGTAACAGAGATAAAAGGGCTAAGGATGGCACAATCATCTGTGTCACCTGCTCTGTACCAGAATAAACACTCCACACAAGTGGACAAGAGGAAGTAAATTAAGAACTGTGTCATGGACCACCTTGGAGAGGCTGCTTACTAAGCTATTTACATGTCATTTCTTTTCTTCTTGGCCCAAAGAAAGGGAACCACAATTTTTCCTTGTAAAGGAAATGTTCCTCCAGAGCTAAAAAGAGGGGTCGTCAAAAAAATGTCAGGAATTCAATATTCTGAAAGGAGTATATTTCCTGTCAAGAGTGAAATAAGGGGCCCCATAGAAGTAGAGGCCCACAGAAGTGGGTCTCATCTGATTTTACTGAGGATGAACACATGAAAAGAATTTACAGTTGTAGATCTTTTTAATGCACTGTGTCTTCCAAAAAACTGCAACAGATGAATAGGTCTTGTTCCCTAGATGAAACTCGGAGTATTACAGTTGCTCTGTTGAGGCACCTGAGGATCAGGAAATCTTTTATATCAGAGGTCTGAGCTTCTAAAGTGGACATGATGATGATGGTTCCTTCGGAATTATAAGCTGGCTTCCACAGAGCAGGTGTGAAGGGGTTCCTTTCTACAGCCAGCTCTGACTTCCCACCTCTGTGTACAGTGCTTCATTAAGTACTTATGGCACCCTAATGTGTTGGTAGCACACCCTTTATTGTGCCAGGGACACCCTCATGGGATGTTGTGAGCTGCTAAAGCCCTTCTGCAACCAATTCCTGAAAATGCAACCAATTCCTGAAAACAGTAATCCTAAGATTTTGTTGACCTTAATGGCTCAACAGAACCCAAAAATTCCCCATGAACATCACAAGTCATGGACAGAGACATTACCTGAAACCCAAATAAACACAAGCTTTACAGGGAACTCTGTCCTAGCATCTGTTTTGTTGACTATTAAAAATCATTTGTAAATAGAGGGAACAGAGCAAACAGACTCAGCTCACTCAGTTTATTAAATACAGATGTTCACTGCTAATGAGCAAAGCAGTTATCGTAATCTCATGTCTTTGCTTCAATACAAGTGTCCCACCAGCTGAGAAACAGCCATGTTCACTTGACAAAAGGACTGTTTACCAGAACATATATCCCATTTATTCACAACAAAAATCCTGAACTGTTCCCTGATTTCCATCTCCTATTTCATAAGCAGAAAGGAAGAAAACCACAATAGTACAATAACAACAAATAGAAGATGAATCCTTTTGATTTTCCTTAAATTAACAAGTAAATATATTAACTGAAAAATACATACTAAAAATGGTTATTCATGCCATGGAACAAGAAAGTTTTTTGTCAGTGACACAGGAAATATGGAAAGGAGTTAACTAGGCTACAGGTCATGGAGAGTTCAGCTGACATAAATAGCAGACTTGCAGAAGTTTGCCTCAGAGTTTAGAGCAGCAATAGTAAACTTTAATAACAGTAAAATGTTTAATACAAATACTGCCTTAACTAGATCTACAGTTACAGGCCTGAGCTATTGATCTCATAGCATTATATTGATGCATTATAGCTGCAGGGGACAGGAACACCTTATTCCAGGGAATAGCCATGCTGCCATGTTGATTTAGCCTTTTTCTAGCTGCTCTGCTTTCAATATGTGGAGCTCAAAATGCAGAGAGTGCATATTCTCCATCTATTCCTTCTCTGAGCTTTCATACCATAGCTGAGTTTGCAGTGTCAGCAACCAAACATACTTATATACCATTTGATGATAATTTTTGGGCTCTGTAGTTCTTGTTCTGTTTTTCAAACATTTTTTTGCCAACTTCACTTCTAGCAAAAATAATGATTTCATACAGATTAATTAGGAGCTTGAAAAGAAAGAATTTTTCTTCTATTAATAGGTACAGAAAAATAAAAGCACAAAGATAATTTCTGTGTCTCACAGCTTCACTAGTTCCCTCAGCTTTGATGTAATGTGACATGAGGCCTGACTATTCCCAAGCAATATTTCCCCTCTTTCTTCCAAAGCTGTTTTAAAGGACTTTAAATGAGTTCACAGTCACCCATCCTGCTCCTCTGTACCTCAGCGTCCTGCACACACGGTGTTGATGCAGAGGAGCTGCAAAGGGAGTGTTTGAGGCAAAGATGCTCAAATAACCAGGCTTTCTGCAGCACCTGGGGCTCTGAGATCAGGAGCGTTATCCTCCCCAGGCACCCTGCCCTGTGGTTCGGCGCCTCTCCCACCATTGTGCGAGCCGCCCCTGGAATGCACAGGCGAATTCCTCGGACGTGTCATCTCTTGAGTCCCCTTTCATCCGGCTGAGGGTGGAGACAGGTGTTAAATCAGCCTTAGCACCCACCTTACCGCACCGCAGATGCTGGTGGGGAAAAATGAGAAGAAAAAGACAATGTCCCTCTTGTCCGTGCTATAATTTCTGTTAAGACAGACCCTGTGTTGCTTCTTCTTGTTCAGTCAAGTTCTTTGTCACAAACTCCTTGCACACCATCACTTCTATTGGATGCCTCAGGAGATTAGGATGAACATTTCTTGCCACAGTGACCTGGAATAGGTTTTTGGCAGCTGCACACTGTAACAAAAAAAAAAAAAAAAAAAAAAAAAAAAAAAAAAAAAAAAAAAAAAA
>VZUI01044164.1:0-42584 GCA_013401135.1 Cettia cetti
CGTGCCGAGCCCTGCCGCCGCCGCGCTGCCGCCGGCCGCCGGCCGCCCGCGGGTCAACGTGGTGCTGGGCAACCTGCTGCACAAGTGGTTCGGCGCCGAGAGCCGGGCGCGGCGGCTCCGCGCCGAGGGCGACGCGCTGCGGGAGCGCCAGGAGCTGCCGGCCGCCCTGGAGAAGTACAACCAGGCCCTAGAGATGGGTGAGTGGCGCCGGCGGGGAGGAGGAGGAGGGGGCGCGGCGGGAGCAGCGCTGCCCGCCGGCACCGGGCTGGCGCCCGCAGCCGGTCGGGGAGAGGGCTTGTGGTGAATGGTGGGAGAGGGCACCTGGGGGAGGTTACGGACGGGAATCCTGCCAGCGGGTCTCCTCACGCCCGCCCCCCGCTCCAGTGAATGGCTATTTTTGTTCCATTGGTATTTCTGTCCTTGCTTTGAGGTGCTTGGCGTTTAGCTGTTCGCTGCCGATGACTCATTATGCAGTATTTCTAGAAAACCCGCTTTCCTATTTATGGGGAAGCCATCATTCAGTGTAGGATACGCAGTAGTGGTCGTGTTGAGCCCCGCCGCGGCTTCATGGAAGAAATGAGTGTGTGGATCGGATTCATTCAGCTACGTGCAGCTGCACCTTCCGCAAGAGAAAAGCTTTGAAAATACCTAATGAGATATCAGTAGGTGTAAAGGCTCAGACAATTTCCTTTATCTTGCACTGTGCAAATACTTAAGATCAATCTACATTTAACCTTGGAGAGATGGTCCGCCCGTGTTTTGAGCGTAGCTTCTTTGTTGACACGCAGGATTTCTGTGTGCAGGGTTTTCTCTGAGGAGCTTGGCTTTAAATAAAAATGCCTGCCTTATTCCTCTGCCAAACCCATGGCAGCCTTAGTTTATCAAAACTAGCTTGTTTTCAGGCTCTGCGCCGAGTAGTAGGTGGATCCTGCTCGCTCGGTTGTAGCCTTGTAGTAGTGGATGTATGCGTGCGTGCGCCCGGCTTGTTTGCCCTTGCGAGCGGTGGGGGTGGTACAACACCGTGAATGTCGGAGAGGCGTGGAGTGGGGGAGAGCCGCGATCTCGGCAAATCCCCCGGGATCTGCTGCTCCTCCGGTCTCAGCGTGATGGATGTCCGGTTTAATCGAGGAGGAAGGGGGGAGAAAGCCTCCGTCGTTTTAACGCTGACGAAATCCTGCGGGTAAATGTCTTTGAAAGACAAGTATAGGGAAATCTGTGCTGCTCCTCTGACAATGAGCTCCTTCCCTACATTGACTAAAAATCGTGTTCCTTCATCCTAATTGTGACATGCAGGGATAAATGGCTATGGGTTGGTTTGGGTTTTTTTTTAAATTTCTTTTGCTGTGGAGAGAAACAGTTTCACCGTTATGCCAGTCCTTGACTCACATTCTTTTGAATGCCACGTATCATGATAGACATTGGAGATAGAAGAATTTGGGATGGGATAGCATAGCATACTGTCTCCTCACAGCTGATGTTGACTGTGGAAACCATTACTTCTGCTGTTTCTTCCACTTTTCCATCTGGATGTGACAAGTTTTCAGTCCTAGCTGAGTGTCCCTATAAAACTATTATGTGGTTTAGCTGAAGTAATCCCTATTAAAGTAGGGCAGGATGGAGCCCAAGAGGGAAGGTGAAGCAGAGGGAGAGCAAAGGCTTAATGTAGGTCACTGGTGGATACGGTGAGTTTTCATGAGGGAAGCCTCTTAATATTTTGGGTTCAGCGTCCTGCTGCTGGGCTAAATAGCACCTCATCAATGCAAGTAATGTTTGAAGAATTTTTTAGAGAACTGTTTCTCACTGTCTCTGCTTCTTGCTGGGTCTGCATGGAGGTGAAAGGAGAGGGAAAACTGGTGTGCTGCTGGTGTTCTCGCACAGAACTTGCCTTTCTCCTTCCTGTCCCTGGAGTACAATCTCCAGCCATGGGTGTTGTGCATCAGGGTCTCAAGATAACTCCTTTGCAGTGTCCTTATTTCTGTCTCTGGGGATTTCCCAAGCAGCCTGGGAATCCATTCAGAAAGTCTTCACTTTGTCAGTAAAATTGAATTTTTTTCTTTTTATTAAAATTGTATTTGGAAATAGTTACAGGTATCTTGCTAGCTTTTGAAAGCCAAGAGCCACAGGCTTACATGTCATAACTTCCCTGTAGTGGATCCAAATTCCTGCTTATGAAAGGCAGCCTATGCCCCCAGCCTGTCATGTTTTTTGATGTTTTGTGCATGCTGGTACTGTTTCTCACAAATTGAACTGCTGTGTATGAGCCTCATGTTCTTAAATTCTTGCCACGTGTTCATCAGGTACTGCTTTTTGGCATGCTGGGGTTGCCTTCTTGTTTTCTAGCCAAGTATCATGGTAAATAAGGAATAAAAAGACCCCAGAGCCCTTTCTAACTGTTCATTATTTAAATGTTAGCATATGGGTGACTTAAATACACAGGACAGCCCTAAGAGTCACACCATGTGCCTGAGAACATTGTCCAAAAGCTTCCTGAACTCAGTCAGGGTTGTGGCTGTGACTATTTCCTTGAGGAGTCTGTGCCAGTGCCCAACCACCCTCTTGGTGAAAAATCCTTTCCTAAAATCCAACCTAAACCTCCCCAAAGTCACCGTCATGCTGTTTTCTCAGGTCCTATGCCTGGTCACCAGAGAAAAGCCTGGCCCTCCACTTCCCCTTGTGAGGAAGCTGTAAATAGTGATGAGGTGTCCCCCTCAGTTTCCTCTACTCCTGGCTGAACCAACGTCTAATGTGCGAGAAGATAAGTGCTTTTTACAGCTTCCACATGCTTGTTTATTGCTATTGAGTGTCAAGGACCTGGGTATCATTAAAATTTCTTGTTAGTGACTGACGGCACGTGAACACATTGATTATACAATTGTGGTATAAAGTTAGGTAAAATTCCAGGTTTCTTGGCGGTACACACACTTCAGTGGGATTTTTTTTACTGGTGTTTTTTGTGGAATACTTTCCTACTCCATTTGTTACAATTTGCTTTGTGTGATGCAATATTAAAGCAAGTTTTCCTATCACTTGCTCATTCTGCTTGTGACCTTCTCCTGATTTACACTTTAGTTCTCGAGATGCTTCAATTCTTGAATTACATTTCTGGTGCAATCTGGAATGTCTGGTGCATATTTCAGGCCTGGGATGAGGTCTACATGCCTTCAAGTTGTCAAATTTTTCCAGTTGAACTAGTCTTACAAACTCATACTTTTAGTGAGTATGTTCATCTTCTGTCCTTAACTACATCTGCAGCAACACTGCTGCTGCCAGGTTAACTCCCATAGTCTGCTATGGATTCAAGTGTGGTTGAGTGGGGCTTTTTGTTCTTAAGAAAATCAGCTTTGCTATTTGATCCTTCCAGTCCTCTTGAGATGTGATCTCTGCATCTCTGCTGTTTTAGACAAAGTCACTGCCTTTTTTTTTTTCTGCTATAGACATTGTAATAGATCCTTCATTATTGTAAGGTATCTAATTACAACAGCTTCAAAGCAAGCACATGTCAAGCTGCTTGAAAGAAAGCATTAGTTTCCAGATGGATCGTTCTTTGTGCCAAGCTTTATGCTGTTCAGCCATCATAATATCAAGTATTGTCCAAATGTTACTCTTGTGGCCATTACCCCAGCTTTCTGAATTTCATTTGTGTGGGGATCAGAGATGGGCTTCCTCTCTGACATGCTTTCTTTTCTAAGTAGTCTTTTGATGGTCTGGACTCCTAGGGTAATTGAAATACATGATATTTGTATGCAGGATTGCTTTGTTTGTGGGGTTGTTTTCTTTTGTTTATTTGGGTTTGGGGTCCTTTTATGCAGTATGTACTTTCTGCACCCTTTTTTCTTTCATCTGCAGCTCTCTCTCGAATGGAGATACTCTCTGAAGCGACTGCTTTTGGGAGGAGTACAGTCATTTCCTTATATCCAGGCATACCGGCTCTTTAAGCTCTGTGCCTGAAGTAAAAATTACAGTGAAAAATTAATGCAGTTTGAGGATGTGCTTTTGGTGGGAGTGTGTTCTGGTTTTGGTTGGTTTTTTTTTTTGTTTTTTTTTTTGTTTGTTTGTTTGTTTGTTTGTTTGTTTGTTTGTTTGTTTTTCCCAAAGCAGTTCTCAGTTACACAGGCAACAGGTAGCTGTTGCTTCATTGGGAAGATTGTGAATAGAGCTTTTCCCAAGTACAGCTCTAAAAGAAATGAAGCTGTCGTTGTGACGAGGATACATTCATTAGACAAAGTGCATGCAGAGTGTGAGGAGTTTGGGGTGGTCTCAGGTCATGTCTTAAGCCAGAATGTCTCTGTGCCCTTCTCTGTACTGAGACAGCCTGTTAGCATCCTGTGCCTTTCCTGTAAATAAACTCGAAGATGTCTGCTCAGGAACACAAAGCCCAGATCTGTAGTTCTGTGGCTGCTGTTGCTGCTGTTTTGTAGCGGGTCTGTTTCCTGGGCTGTGTCGGCAGTTGCAGCTCTTGGGTGGTCTCCCCAGCCTGCCCACAGGCTGTGGCTCTGCTGGGTAGAGCTGTGACCCTGTTGCGCCCACCTGACCCTGGTCTGGAATGAGCTGTGGGTGTGGTGGAGTGACCCTGCCCTGGCTCCTGTGGTGTGATGGAGCAGCTACTTGTTTGCTTGCTGTGTGCTGTGAGTTGGGTCCCAGCCCTGAGGGTGGCACACATCCTATCTGGATACTGGCATTCCAGGACACCCTGTTTCCCCATGAGACATGTTGGCTTCTCTGTGTAGTTACTGCTGCTGCAAAGTTTATCAAGCCTGAGAAGATTATTGTTTCTGGAGTGCTGTAAGAGCTCAGCAAACACCCAAAGTGGTTGTGTTTACTTCTAGTGTGATGGACTCCTTCTGAGCAGAAATATGTTTGTCCTGGGGCAGGGGGAGATAGCTGATGCATGCAGCTGCTCACATGGCCCAGGATTTTAGTTCCACCCCTGCCAAGGGTTCTAGAATGAGCATGTAGGAGATAAAGCTCAACTGTATCATAGAGTTTTCAAAATACAGTGAAAGATTGAGGACTTAGGAAGAAAAGGCTCCTTTGCACATATGTCTATGTGGATCTTTGTTTCAAGTGGATAAAGGATGGTGTAGGAAAGGCCAAGGAGAGGAGGTGAGTTTGTACCAAGCCCAAAGCGTGTCAGAGGGTAGCAGTGCTGCCAGGCAAGCAAGGGGTGTGCTGCTGTGTGGGTGCTGGGGATGCTCCATTTCCAGTCTCCTGGAGTGGAGAGCTGCTTACTGACCTCTGGCCCACTGGGTAGTGGTTGTGGTGTTACTAGAAACAGAATGCAGAAGCTTTCCTGAGGTTTGGTGGAAGGAGGAGAATCTGCCTCTCTTGGCCAGGCCTTGGAGAACCCTCCCCCTTCACCCCGGTGGATGATCACCATAAATTGGTCTGATCCAAAAGAAAGCTTATTGTGGCCAGTCAACACTAATTACTTTTGTGGTCAAGCAATTAATGGAAATTTATCTGATGCCTTCCAAATTCTCCCTTTGTAAGAATTGATTTAAGGGGGTGTGGCAGGCCAGGAGGCAATAGAAAAAAGACACAAAGGAAGCTACAGACCATCAATATGAGTTGATTCAAGAGCAACTGCTGTAGGTTTTCCTGCTAGGTAAATGCAGATTGTGGGGTTACACTCCTTCCTGGAGAGCATGGCATAGGTAAACTTCCAGCTAAGCATTCTTGGAGTTAGACTGAGTGCTTACAGCCATAAGATAGGTGTGGGCAAGCATTCTGCCATGCCCCAGAAATAATTTGCTTGGGCATTTTCCTCCTATGTGTGTCTATGTTGTTTCAGATGAGGGGGGGCAAGGAGGATCAGAATTTCTTGGTGGACTGGTGGAACAGCCTTCAGGTGCTTTCCTGCTGCAGCTCTGACCAGTAATGGATTTCTCTGTTAGTCCTGGGTCAGGGTTAGGAGAAGCAAAGAAGAGTTCTGATCTGTAAAGGGAAGCTACTGAGCTCTCTTTAGAGAGAGCTGTGCTTAAATTTTGGTAGAGGTGGCTGATGCCATTCTATGCATTTTATTTATTCTGCCATTTTCTGAGGTTGTACCCTTGTTAATGGTGCACTTGCACCAAAGTCTCATTCAAAAAGAACTGCAATAGAGCATCCACATGCACCTGTATGTGCAGTATATGTATTAGAACACTATAATGGTCTCTTCTTTTGTACACCATTTCTAGAAGGCTGCTATTAAAAGATAAGGTCATTTTTCTTCTCCTGATATGATAAAAAAGATGCTGGCCAAATCTTCCTTCCTCACAACATTTTGGGTACACTTTCCTTTTTGCAGTAGTAAGGAAGTAAGTCTTTGTTGTTGCACCAGCCATTTAGCAAAAACAACAAAGAAAAGCCGTGGTAGACAGCTGTCACGACTTGTACAACAGCAACTGGTTCAGTCATTTTAATAATTTATCAGAAGAATATTTAATTTTGTAGCTGCTAAAGTAAGGTGACTTTAAGATAAGAATGAGAGGTAGTGCTTCTGAAATTACCTATTCAAAAAATAGTAGATGCTTGCTATATAGAGGAGTTGTGCTAAAAAAAGAACTTCCAGATCCCTCTGTAAAATCATGTCTTGGAATCCGTTTAAAGCATGTCTCCAAAACCTCTTTGCTCTGTTCTACATGGACGGAAAAACAGGAGTCAAGGTTACCTGGAGACTGTTGCAGTAGTCCCAGAGTTTATAAACTTGAAATCTTGCAGAGTTCCACCCCTCAGTGTCTCCCCATCTCCCCTCCCCCTATTACTGTGAAGTAGTGCTTGAAAAATAGTAGTAAATACTTAATGTATGTCACCACTGGAAACATGTCAAGTCATTTGAAAGGGAAGCTCCTGTTACTGTTGGCTTTGTGGTTCAGTGCTCAAGTCCTGTAATTGGGTCTCTGGAAGTTTTTGCTTGCTTGCAGAGGGTCTGCTGAAGGCAGAGGCATTGCCAAGCTGCAAGACCAGAGCCTAGGTGTTCATTACTGGTGAAGGGAAGAGTCTTGCTGTGGGTTTTTGGTTTTTTGTGTGTTTTTTTCTTAAGTTATTAACATTGCTTATGTAACTTAGCCCATCTTAAATGGTACAGAACTGCATTTCCCCCTCCCCCTTCATATATGTAATCCAGATGTAATTTCCTATAAATAATTGAACTACTTCAGCAATCCTTGAGAGTGGACCATACCTACTTATCAAAGTCTAAAGAATTTTTGAAGTCTCTTCAAACAGCATAGTCTTTTTTTTTCTTTGTTAAAGTATAACAGAATGTCTTTTGCTTTTGAAAGAAGACATTTATAGAACTGACTTACGCTTCCCTATCTTAAAATTAGTAGAGTATTGCAGTACCCTTTTCTTTTTTGCAACTGTTTTAAGGGATCTGCTCTATTTGAGGACAGAGGTGAGGTAGTAACAAGGAAACAAGAGGGTCCTTTTTGCAAAGCCAGAAGTTCTGAAACAAGCTTTAACTGGAAAAAGTGCTTATAGATCTTCTGAAGGGTAACTTCTAGAAATGTAGCCCATGTACTAATCATGTCTGAGAAGGTAACTGTGTTGTCACTGGTAAAGTAGTTTTCTGATAGAATATCTGGCTGTAAATTGTTCTTGTTAAATAAACTGTGGTCGTGGGGGACCTACTTGGCTGGTCCCACCTTGCCTGCAAAGTACAATGGTGTCTCCTTGCAATTGCAGCTTCCTTTGCACCTAGCATAGGTCCCTGTTCCTTTGGGAAGATCAGAACTTTTCCATGGGCACTTTGTAAGTCTGGCAGGGGTTGACCCCTTTATTTTTTTTGTTTTGGTTTTGAATTTTGTTATATCATACTTCAGTCCGTAGATATCTAGATTTGAGGCAATCTCTGTACCTGCTGAGAGGATAATTCCATTCTGACTGAGGCTTTGGTACTGACTGGCTGACTTTGGTAGGAAAGCTTTCCCAGCCTTGAACTAAATGCTAGGTGAATTAATAAGCATTGAAAAATAAGTAATATTTATCTACTTACTGCTTTAATTATACAAGTGCCAAGAGGCCCTAGATGGACTTGGGGTAGATCATGTGAAGCAGCCCAAATGTCCAAGGGGTAGAGTGGGAACTGAAAATACAGGGAGGGTGTGTTGTTTCGTGCTATAGTACCTGGAAAGAGAGCAGAGTATTGAAAGATTATCATTTGCTTAGGAGGGAGCAGCGCTCTAATATATTACACTCAGATCTGTGCTGGGACATTCTTGAATTTGGGACTTTTGCTGCTGCTGCAATTCATGACTTATGGGTTTGGGAAGAAGGTTATCATTGGCTTTGGAGCTGTGGACATATAAACGAAACTGTAGGTTAATGTAATTGGTATTACATTCATTTGTAATAATGTAATGTAATTGGCATGTTTCTGCCTTATGAGGCCAGAGCTACAGCACAAAAGCGAGGGTGCAAAGTTAGCTGCATCATCTGTAGCAGCTCTTGTGGGTAGCATGCAACTTCCCTTATGGTGTTTCTCCTGAGTAATGATGGGAATAGTAATTAGCTGTGCTTAGCAGTGATGACAGTCCAGCTTTAAATAACATATGGGGCTTCCTAGCTGGAGACTTACTGAGCCTGAAATAAACTGCTGAGAATCTAAAGCATTTTGTTCAGCACACTGCAAGAGCTGTGTTCTTAAGCCTGGGCTTTTGAACAGCAAAATAGAGAGGCCCAAGAGAAGTTACTATCAACCTTAAAATTACATCTTCCTAAAAATGGCTGGCACAGGCTCCAGGTGGAGGATGGTGGTGCCCTGTGAATCCTCACCGCAGCCTATTTCAAGAGTACCTAAGGCCATACACTACTGTCTGCCAGTGTTGGTCCCTTGGTCCTGCAGGGGAAATGGGTGTTCTGTTTGCCTGCAGAGTCCCATTCACGAGTGCCTGCTTTGTAAGCGCTGTGGAAGGATGCTGGGTTTCACAAGTAGGCTTCTGGAGGAAGAGCCATCTTTTGTTGTGCTCTCTGTGCACTAAAAGCTCTTGAACTTTTTGTCTGGGGCCTTTGATTACTTCACTTCAGGAAGATGCCAGTGATGTAAATGCAAGGAGGAAAAGCCATGATATTCAGAAAATATGTATGCTTTTTCAAGTTGACTTGAAATCCAATTAAGGGGGACTGATGATTTAGAAAACATGGGTTTGCTGATTGTAACTATGTGGTCAAGTTCGTTGTCTTCCTTAATCAGGTTTGGGAAGCTGACCCTGGTTTTTATCTTTGCTGTGAAATGAAGTTTTATTTTGAAGTCCTGAATGTCTTTACTACTTCTGCTAATTATTTTATCTAAACTGCACCTTTCTCTTTGCCACCCCCTCTTTTCCTACTAAACAACCCTGTGCATCCATTTTTTGTGTGGACTTGTCATGCTTACATGAAGTTGGAGGTGAAAAGCTAATTTGCTATTCAGTTAATTACTGAAACTTGCTAATTTCTCTCCAAAATGAAAATACAAGTTTCATATTATTTTTCAAGCTTATTAGAAAGGCTTTCAATACTGAATTGTTCAGAACTAATTGTTCAGCAAAACAAGCCAAGTTTCTTTTTCCAGGGCAGAAATTTCTTTAAAATGTGAGAGAAGTTTCTGCTGAAATGCTTTGCAGGCTGGCTCTTACAAGCAAGACTGAAAGGTGTTTGTGATGACACTTCCAGTTCTGCTCAGGAAATATGCTTTGAATTGAAATAGGTGTGAATAAGATGCATTTTTCTAGGAAGAATTGTCAGATAAGGAGAGTTAGAGAGTTCTAGCAACTTATTTCTGTTCTGAGTTCCTAGAAGAAATGACAGCGTAGTTTATTACACTAAAACTTGTATCATTGTCTACCGTCAGTTGGGCAAATTCTCGTAATTCCTCTAGCTACCTTCCAGGCAGAAGGAGATTTTGGGGAACCCTGTTCTCCTACCAGCTTCCCAAACTCAACAGAATAGTTTTTAAAAAAAACTTGAATGCTTGGGCGTATCTAGAAAAGTAGTTTTAGGTGATAGCTTCTGCATAAATAAAAGCACAGTGTAACAAAGGTTCATATGAGCACAAACATGGTGTGAGAGGAAAATTAATGATTTTGAAGAAATCCAAGCTGACAGTCACGGTAGGCAATATTTGGTGGTCCAAAGGAGGGTCCAGGAGGCAAAGAGCCAAACATACCTTTGCTCTGGGCCCTGTATGGGCCAGGGGTTTGTCTGGTAAAGTGGGATTGTGGCAGGGGGGAAGGGAGATGCTTGGGAAGACTTCCAGGACTTGTGTCTTGGAGGAGGTCCCTGTATCCCAGCTGCCTGGAGCCGTAGATCCTGGGAGCCTCAGTACTGCATCCTTGAGATGCTGACAAGGACATAAATTTTGCTGTGCAGCTGTAGATTCCCAGGAGGAATTGGATTCACAAAATGCCATCTGCTGGTATTGTGGAAACCGTAAAATTTTCTACACTTTTTTTTTTTTAATTTGGCCTGAAATAATAAGTCATTTCATAAAATAAATCTTTTTTTCTCTGCTCTTTATCTCTAGAAGAGAGAAAGAGTGCATTATTTTAAATCAAACTTTTGACTATTGTGCAGCTTTTTTTTTAGAGTTGTTTCTTTGGGTTTGTGTTTGTTTGTTTTTAATTGTAAAAATAAACTTGATAGTTATTGTAGTATAGAATCAAAGTGTCAATAGTTGGAAGGGACACTAAATGTCATCTAGTCCCATTGGCAGGGGCACTTTCCACTAGACCACTGGGTTGGGGTGCTCAAGGCATTGCCCAGCCTGGCCTTGAACACTGGCATACTTGTATAATGACATCCAGCAGCATTCACAAACTCTGTACATCCTCAAGCTCAAGAAGCTTCCACCTTCTGTGACTAATTATTTTCACCACAGCGTTTGCTGTGGCATGGAACAACTCAGTATCATGGTGCTCATAAGAAACCCTCTAGTTACTTAGGCTGCAGCTGGCTATAAACTTTTTCATCCCACTTCCACGTGGACTCTGAGTTGGAGTCAGCCAGCTGATACCTTAGTCCCACTGACAAAGAATGAGGTTTCAGTCCATCTAGCTTTGCCCTGATGAGATTTCAGACCTTCCTGGGACAGTCCTGTTGATAGCAGAAGGCTGGGAATTAGGGATACATGGGTCCGGTGTTGAGACAGCAAGATTTCAGGCTGCACTGCTTGGTCTTTGAATGAGGTGAGCCTGAATGGAGGTGGCTAGGCTCCACTCTAGCTGTGACATCTAGTCTAGATGCTTCATCTCCCCATAGAAGACATGATACACTGTGTCCTCCTAAATACTGTTGTCTTTAGCGAAGCTGCTTGGTTTGTTGGGTTTATCCTTTCTCTCAGTTAACTAAAGGTTCCTTGCCGGTTACTCATTAAGATGGGCCACACTTTATGCTTTCTGAGTGAGTCTCAGTGAACAAGAGGTACAAGCTGTGAATACATGTAGCTTTTACTGGCTTGCCTCCAGGTTGATTTCTTTTCCTTTCATATTGTTGAGACCCTTAGGACTGTGCTTCAGGAGGATCTGCAGCCTTTGCCACACTGTTGTGCTCTGTAACGGCTTTTTTTTGCTTAAAAGTTTTGCAGTGAAGAAAGACAAGTTTCTGAAAAAGAGCTGATGAATCTGTTCTCTCTCTGGGACTCTTGGGTGTGTGAACCGTTCTGAAGAGTGCTGGAAAGCATCAGTGTGGCCAAATGTGCAGTAGTGAACAGAAGCAGCAAGCTGACTTGACCTGTAATCTCACCATACTTCCTTTCCCTATGGTGCCAGAAATACCCCATCCCACCCTGCTTTCCTGTGGAGGTGCCTAACTCTGCTTGCTGCTTCTACTTCCCTCAACATACCCTGCACCTGGATACCCTAGAGCATATACAAAGATGGAAATAAAAAGTATGAATTCCTTACTGTTCAAATGCAGCATTTGCTAAAAGAAACAAAAAAATTTGAAGATATTAGGTTAATTGCTCTTCAACTGCATTTCACTTGCAGTCTTTTTAAAAACTAACAGGGAGAGATGGGGATCACTGCATGCAGCAGTCTGCATGTGTAATAGTTAAAAAAACCCCACAACAAACCATGACAAAACCACACAAACAAAAAAACCAGTGTGGGAGCTTTTGCAGAGCTCTTTAAGTATAGTCTAGCTGTCACACCGTCTGAGACCAGTGGAGAAGCATCAACCCTGATAAGTCATGCTGCAGTTAGTATATCTGGCATCAGTCCATGCTCCAGCCAAAAAAGGCAGTGCTCCTTGCTGCTTCTTCTCATCCGGTGTCCTGGCACTCAAGTTTGTGTGACTGTTCAGTGAACTAGTTGAGGGGAAACAAATCCTCTTAAACCTTTCTATTTATTTGTTGCTATTGAATTAACTTTCAGTCAATTGATTCTCTGCTGTGGTTCTTGGTGCAACCATGCAAGCCTGGTTTGCTGCACAAGCAGTAGCATCAGCCCAGGAGAGAGCAGGAGGTGGGAGGGGGATGTGATGTTGGGCCATCCCTCCTGGTCTTTGAACTGAGAGTGGTGGCACCTGCAGCAGTTGTGCTTGCTCTGTGTCCATGCATATGTGTTTGTACCTGGGCTGTGTATGGCCAATGTGTTCTTACTGAGGATATGTTCCTACGGAGGATGTGTTTAGGATGCTGGTGCCTAAGTGAGATCCAAACAGTGAAGCCACAGGAGGCTGAAGAGAGCAGAAATATGGAGACAGGAGCCCTGTGTGTGAACACCTGTAAGGTGACACTTGGTGGAAAAGTTTGGGTGTGAGCAGGTTTGGATGTGAAGTTTAAAATTTGCAGAAACGTGATCTTGTCTCTCAGCACACCTTGGAGCCTTTGTAAGGTTCATTACCAGTTATGACAGTTTTAACCAGCTCATGTTAGGGACACAATTACTGCACTTAGCTGCCAGCAGCCAGCTTCCAGCCTTCCAGAGGCCTCTCCCAGTACATGAAGGTCAACAGTGACCAAGAGTAAATCTCTCATAAATCACATCATGTTATGATGACATAACCGTTTTAGTGAACAAAAGTAGAGCATTATTTGGGACTTAGCGTGTGTTTTGCAAGGATACTGCTGCAGCTTGCTGCACTGTCCTTCTTGCCAAGCTGGGGATGTTGTGGCGGGGAGGTGGAGAATTGACTGGACCATGGGGCATGAGGTGGTAGCTAATGGCTTGAGAGCTCTTGGGTGGATGGCTGCCAGTGGCCTTGCCCAGGTGTTGGTAATGGGGTTGATGAAGTCTGGCACCTTATTAACAGCTTCCATCACAGGCAAGAGCACACTGTCAGCACAGCAAACTGGGAGAGGAAGAAACGATTCATGTGCTGGAGGGCAGGGCTGCTATTCAAACCTACAACCTAAGGCATGGGCTGAGCAGCCTTGTCTGCTTCTGCAAAGGAAGTAAACCTGGGACACAATACCCCTCTGCAGCAGGATGGGTTGGACTAGATAGCAGATCTGCAGAAAAGAGCTGGAGGTCCTGGTGGACAGGCTGAACATGAATCAGACAGTGTTTCTGTGGTTCTGTGAAATCAAAATTTGTTATAGAGACCTTAAGAAAGAACAGAATAATAATACTTGGGAAGTTCATAATCCATGTGAACTGAATGATTCATGAATTTGTGGAGGTAAGGTGTGTAATCATGAGAGGTTTCTTTGCCCTGGGGAAGGCAACAGATGTGAAGTGTAAAGGCTGCATGCATTTTTGTTACTTAATGGCTTCTGGGAACGTTTTAGCTGAAGCCCTGCACTGGTGATTTCTATCTGCATATTGAGAGTAGAAACACTTGCAGCTTTTTTCTTTTTGCTTTCTGAAGTGTCCTGTAAGCAAGATGGGGAAAAGAGCAGTGGCATCCTTTTTGTGGATGTATGAAGAATGTCCTGTAAGATAGAACACAGAGGTTGCTTCAGGGTGAGAAGAATATATTTTAAGCAGGAAAGAATGAAGGAATTGCCTTTTTTTCTGTTACAGGAGAGTATAAATGTAATGGGTGTGAAGTAGTGATTTTTTTTTGGTTACAGTGGCTGGATATGAGGTTATTTAACATGTCCTAGTACTTCTTTTAGTGAAGTTCCTTGCAACTGTTTTTGTTTTCCAGCTCCCTGCAAGTGTTCGCTAATAGCACAGCGGGCAGAGCTCTGCACGTTGATGAAGAACTACCAGCAAGCTCTTCACGACGCGGACATCCTGTGCCGGAGCAAACCCCACTGGCCCGCGGTACGGTGCTTGCCTCTTGTAAAGGCCAAATGAAAACTGCTTCTTCTCGGGGCTTCTCTCTGTGCCGGGGACAGTGCTGCTGGGGCTGTTGTTGGAAGAACATCCTGGTATTAACAGGGCCAAAAACGTCTTAAGTTCTTCAAAGAACAAGTCTGTTAGGTCCTCAGAATCTCTCCAGCTGGTGGGGTTTTGGTGATGGGCAGCTGGTGGTGTGGTTTTGTTCGTGCTGGTGCCTGTTTATCTGTTGTGCTGCATAATTGGCAGCAGAATCAGTCCATAAGGCTTCAGCAGCCCATGATGGCCCTGCAGGTCCCTCTGGAAGCAGGTGGCTTTGACAGCCTGCTGGCCAATGTGTTTTTCTGAGGGGCCACCCAGACTGTATTTCAGGATTATTTTCCTTCCCTCATTAATCCTAAAATTTCATATCTGGGATGTCTACCTGTGTCATGATGTTTCATAGAGGAGTTGGGATTTTTTTTCATCAACAAAGGATGTGCTACAAGAAGCAGTGGGTAGTTAGAAGCAACTATCAGAAATTATGTTAGGAGAGAGAAATGGAAGATGTACCTGGTTGCCTGAGGCTGGACTGAGTGTCCAACAGTTTACCCTGCGTAGGATTACACCTGCAGTTAGTCTCTCTCCTATCAGTAGCAAACCTGCAGCACAGGTTTGAGCAGATAAAGCCTCTGGCTGCTTTCTGGGGAGAGCGTAGCATGGGGAATTGGGGAAGGATTTCAGGCAGACATTGTCTTCCTGTGCAGGCTAAGGAGGTGTTGAATAAATGCCTCGGCTTCCTGCCTGAGCAAGCAAGGCTGTGTGTCTAGTGCTCCATTCCCAGTCAGGGATGATGCAGGGCAGGCAGAGAGGTGCTGTCTGAAACATCGAGTCTCTGGCAAGTTAGGTAATTGTTTCTGAAGGCTATCTGTCCTGCCATCCATTAAAACCTTTCATGTTGGAAGGCAGTTTATAATCTTCCCCTGCATGTGGTTTGCTTCTCTATCTCAGATAATTTCTCATCAAGTCAGGAATCCCATCTCAGGTGATGCTGGCTGCGTTTCTGTGCAGAGGGAGAAAAATTAATTACACACGTTCAGATGTTTTCTTGAAGTGTCTTCTGTTTGCCTGAATCCATGGAAATGTGATGCATGTCAGTCGTAGGCGGATAAAGGTTTCATTAATCACATCTCTGAAGAATGTTAATTGAAAATGTAATTTGTCATCATGGCGCAACCAGCAGTGTCTCAGACGAATTTCGCTTGTGCTTTCATGTTTGTGAGGACACCGACATAAGCCGTGCTGACCCAGAATCCATGCTGTCCAGGAGTTCTGGGCATTTGCTTTGTTTTGTGTATTACATCTCATCCTGGCAGAGATTAGCTCAAACATTTGCTGTGTAGTTAAAAAAAACCCAAACCCAACATAAAGTTAATTCTGGGAGTAGCTCCTAGGATGCAAGTGTGCACCTACCAGTATCTTTTGGCTTATTGATAACAGATGTAGTGGCTTGCTGAATTACTGGTGAAACTCCTTGGCATGCTGTAGTCATTGGAGCTATAGATAAGTTGGTTTCTTTTCAGTTGCTATGAAAACTAGGTCCTTGGCCTCTGTAAGGCACAGAGAAGTTTCCAGTTGTGTTTTTATATGGAGGGTAGACAGGTGCCTTCCTGCCTGCTGCTCGTTGTCCTGCTTGAATCTCCCCTTCAGTCTGAGGCTTGTCAGGGGTATATGAAAATAGGAAAGGGAAGGTGGCAGCAGTAGTCTCTGAGGTCTAGGGGCCTCTACTCCCTGGGTGCAACCCCTGGTGTTGGATCCTTAGGTGCTTGGTGGATGGCCCAGCTCAGTCCTCCCTTGCAGGTCAGATAAGGATGTTGCTCTTATGGCCCCAAAGGATGAGTTCAAACGAGCTTGTAGGCTCCCCAGTTCAGTGCAGTAATGCTGGCAGGGATGGCAGGCATGTAGAAGGTTATCTGGAGGCTGTGCAAGCATCCAGGTAAGAAGGTCAGGATCAGGCCTCACAGTGTCTCTTCTTACTGCATTGAGGAAAAGAAAAATGTATCTTACCTGAGAAGAATCAATGTGTACTGAGACTTCTTGTGCAGGTCACCAAATGATAATTGTGTTAATTAACGTGGCCTATGCAGTGCTTGCTACTTGGCTTCTGGCATGATTCTCCTTCCAATTCCAGTGGAAAGGTAAAGATTTTAATAGGTCTCAGCTTGGACGACAGTATTGAAAGAATGAGACAGTTACCCGCTCAGGAAGATTGCGTGATACTGCATCTTTCAGTGTTATGAAGAAGAAAGAAAAGTGGATCTGCTTATCTAGCCAGTCTCTTAGATGAATGAAGCTGTACTTTCAGTACAGCCTAGAGATGTTCACATGGGTCGGGGTGGACTTGTAGAGTACGCTTCTATCTAATAAGTAAGAGGGAAATGCTTAAATGCACACTCAGTTTCTTTTCATTGTGAAGGAAGTAATTTCCATAGTCAGATTAGAACATATATGCAGTTTGATATCTTGTAGGTAAGTTCAGAGGTGAAGCATTCCTCTCTTGCTACTAGTAACAAGTAAAGTAGGATTTATTCCCAAGCTGGCTACCATAGCTGTTGGCCATGGATGTGTTACTCCAGAACATGGGGGAGGTAGAGTTGCCTAAAATGCTTCAGGTTAAGTGTTGATACATTGCCCTAAATTCATGATGGTTTTGGGCCAAATAAAACACCAGGTGAAAAATTCTCTGTTCTAGTAAGACGCCCAGGAGAAGTGACTATAATGAACTCTCTCAGCTGCTACTTCCAGGCTGCCCTGTGCCACTGCCTTTTCTATGCAGGTGCATTACTTGTTAAGTTTGTCCTGGTATATGAAACTGTTCTCTGGTATATCCAAGCACAGTGGGGTGTATAGTAGACTTTGTCCCTGGGGTGGAAAAACACCCCTCCTTATTCTCAGCTCTTCTCTCAGGAAATGAGCAATGCCTTTGGCAGGGGTTGATGCAGCAGAGGGTTACTGGGGAATCTTTCTTCACCAGAAGGGACTGAGTTTCTTTCAGTCACACATGTCAAAGAGGTTGTTACCCAAAAAACATCTTGTTCTTCACCTGCAGAATGACTTGAATTTTCAGGTTTGTTTTCAGGTGTCTTGCTGCCACTTCAGAAATGATCTCTAGATTTGTACATTTCCTTTGTGTGAACAGGGCCATTATGTGAAAGCAAAAGCTCTTTCTGGATTGGAAAGGACTGAGGAAGCATTGAAGGAGTTTCTTTATTGTGTTGCCTTAAATCCTGAATGGAGCTCAATGAAGAAAGAAGCCCAAAAGGTATAAAATGTGTTTACTGGCTACTTGGCTATTGTGCTGCTTTTAATCCCACAGCCAAGTAAAATTCATGATGTTTCAGGTGATAGTAAACACCCAAAGGATAGTTTGAATCAGTAGATTATCCAGTAAACCTTTCTAACATTATGCTGTGTGAGGCACCTCTTGGGTTTGGTTGATGCCTTACCCAGAGGGATTATATATTTGTGAATTCCACTGCATAGGCTTGAGGCTGCTACTTTTAGTACCCCTCAAGAAATATCTGTGTGGGAAGTGGCTGAGGATTGAGAAGAGGAAGCTGTGTGCTGCCTGGTCCTGGAAAAATCCTGCAGTCTTTGTAGCATTTTCTTTCTTATGGGAAGTTAGACACATTAAGTGCCAACAACCCATCATCAGGTTCTCTGTGACCATCCATACAGGCAGCTTTTTATAAAAATAAGACAAGGATTTGGCAAGGTGCTTGGTGAGGACTGGTGAGAGAGGGAACAGACTCTACACAGCTTTAAGCTAATGGTTAAATCTGCTTGAGGATGGAGGAGATGGATAAAGAACATAAGGAATGTTTAAACACATCTCTGTTAAATGGTTTTGATGGGAAAGCATGGTCTGAAGACTTATGGAGGCAGGGGTCTGAGTGTCAAAATGGAGATGGGTAGAATCAGGAGGAGGAAGCAACGGACTGATGCCCTGGATGCTCTTGGAGAGCAGAAGCATTTGGTAAGGGAGGTGGGCACCAGAAGAGCACCTTGGAATGTGACTGTGGTGGGCACTGCCATTCAGGATTCTCATGGGCATTGGGAAATGCAGGATGTTGCAAGCTTCTGGGCATCTAGAAACTGTGAAGTTTGTGCATCTGTGTTCACATAAACATAAATAGCTATGTTGTAATTATTACTTTTTCTTTTTTTTTTTCCTCTCTAATTGACTAGATAATGTGTGAGATGTTTTTCCCAGCCTTTGAAAATGTGCATGATAGTCTAACAGCACCTTTCTCTAGTCGAACATCCCATACGAGATTGAAACCTGCATTTCTGAGTAGCATAAACACACAGTCAGCTGTGGAGGATAACTCTGTTGCTGGGTCCTCAAAGGTAAAGCAAAAAGTGTTCAACATAAAAATACAAAAAATAGCACATGGATCTTTCTTATCTGTGTAACATTGTCTTTGTCTGCACCCATGTAGGCACTTACTTTCATGGTAAGCCTATCATGTCCATTGCTGTTGGAGCTCTTATTGGGATGTACTTCCTCAGAAAAATAAGAGTTAACCTTTTTCTTCAGAAAACAATGTGATGCCTTCACGTGGGGGTCAGTTGTGTTTGTGGTTTTTTCTACTGAAGATTTTGGTATAATAGGAACATAATTTCCAGTGACAGGAGCTGTAGGGAGATATATGACCCTACTTCATGCAATTGGGAAGTGATCTTTGATACAGACTTTTTTTCCATTGCTAGGCTTCTTGTGGGAACATTGATCTGTTGCTGATAAAACTAATAGGTAAAAGCAAACCAAAATTGTCTCATGCTGTATATAACTGTTCTTGTTTTTTTAGGATACTATGTTCAGGTTAACAAAAGCCCCGTCCCAAGAATCTGATGTATTCAGAAGCACTGATTCTTCTGTTACCCATCATGTTCTGGATCTCTACTTTGATGACACCAAGAAGTCTTTGGGAGCTATTCTCTCCAGTTTACCTGGGGTTGGCTTAAAAAGAAAGCTGTCCAGTGACATGAGGGATTTGCAGAGCTTGGATGTCCCCAGTAAAATCCTTAAAAAAGGTTTGTGTTGTAGCTTAGAAAAGCAATTTCTCTTGCACATACTAAAAAACCGTAAATGTTTTTACTCCTCCCTATTTATAGGTGTCAATATAACATTCCCTACAGGATTTGGGATAATATTTTGTTCTCTGATATATTTGTTTCTGCTCTAACAACCTGTTTACCTTATTCCAGAGCAGTCTAAGCGCATTGAAAAAAACTGTATTTTTCTTTCTCAAATGGGCCATTTCTAATGTAATGTGTGTGTGATCCACTCACAGTTTAGGCTTCGTGTTGCAAGTGCCATTTCCATTTTCTAGGTTTCAGCTATAGCTGAACTTCATTGTCTTTCTATATGATTCAAAGATTAACTAAGCCTGGAAACTAATCTTTAGCTGGCATTAGAAACAGTAACATACAACTTGACATGAAATTTTCCAAGCAAACAAAGAAGCCTTTTAGAGGGTAGTAAGTCCCCACCCCCCAGTTTTCTGTTACTTGATATAGCTGTGCTTACAATTTGTATGCTTCTCAAGCTTCTAACAAAGATTTCCAGAGTGGCTTTAGTACTCAGGGCTAAAAATGCTGAATGCAATACTTCACTGAATAATTGGTTAACACAGACTTGGAAAATATTGCTGTGCTGGTGTGATTTTTTTTTCCCTTAAAGAAAGAAAGAAAACAGCACACACCTTGAAAAGTTTGACTTTTGCCTGAAAATGTTCCAAGTTTTCAAGTACAGCTGTCTGTCTGCAACCTTTACAAAAGATCAATATATGGCCAGTTTCTGATCACATTGCTGTAGAGGAAAAAAGCCCTGTACCTGCCTGTGTACTGCAGACTCAGTAAATAGATTGTGAAATCTGACCCACCTGTATCCTCACAGGGAAGGCCAGAGATCATGTTTTACCCATAAGCACTAATTTCTGGTCTGGTCCCAGTGCCATATTACTATTTGCAGAATTAACACAGCCAGGTTCTTGCAATTACTAAATGCTAACATTTAGTGAGATGTAGGTTAAAGATAGGGCTGTTTTTCTTTGTAGGCCACACACCACCTATCCTGTCTGTGCTCGAGATAAACCAGATGCTGAGCATAAGTTACTCTTTAACAAAGCATCCTAGCATTTTAACTTAACATAAAAATCAGAGCTTTTTAACGGTCAAGAATTTGGTTAATAAAAAACATGTGGAGGCAGCAGTCACGGCTCTGTTGCAACTCAACACAAAGATGCAAATTGTAAAAGAAGTTGCAGAATTTGCTTTTGTAAATTTCAACAGAAGCTGGAGCTGTCAGCTTTTGAGCCTAAGTTGTGCTGCTGTGAAGTTTGAAGTGCATACCCTTAAAGTGAGTTTAACCCAGAGATATAAACCATCCCCCAAAATCAATCTGGGTAGATCTTTAAGTGTTTTGCCTCTCAGTTTGCAGATTGTTGAGCTAATAAAAGCTGTGTTAGCTAATGCCTCTCCAGTAGTCCTTTTAACTTTTAAGCTGTCTGAAATTTGGAATTTCTACAATAGTCTAGTCTAGAAAAATATAAGCCTTTTTATATTTGTAAGAAAAATTACCCCTGCTGAGAAATCTATAATAAACAGTGATGAAATATTTTGACTGTGTGTAAACAAATTAAATTCTGGACTTAATGTACTTGCAAACATCTGGCCTGGGTGATGTGGGGGTGGTGGTGGGAAAGCAATAGCAGGATATTTTAAAAACTAGTCTAGAAAAACCCACAACACAATCATTTTTGGCGAAGCAAATAATGGGTATTCAGCTCTAAAGTGTATTCTCTGGCCACAGACATCATCTCTGACCTCCAAAAGATCTCCTGCCAAAAAATGTAAAACTTAGATGGGAAGTATGTTTATTAGAAACAAAACTTCAGAAAAGACATGAATCATGTTCTTTATGGAAAAGTCAACAGCGTAAAGAACATTGAAAAATGCACTAATGTTTACATCTTTACTATAATAATCTTCTTGACTACTTAGATGGAGATGTTTTACCTGAAAACACCACTGACACTTCAAGTGAAATACCAACAACTCTGGTGGATGCATCGGACTTTGAGTGTTCCCTCTGTATGAGGTATGACAGTGTTGACCTGGCATTAACATAACCAAGCCTCTCTAGCTTCTGAAAAAAGTTACCATGGTGTGAGAAACCTGCCAGAGAATGTCTAAATCATTATTCTGTTCCTTTTTGCTGAACCTTAGATCTGGTGAATCTTTACAGATGTGGCTTTCTCCATTATGTATGTGGTTCTCTGTTGTTTGCCACTTGTAAAAATGAAAATCTTTTTTGTATCTTTGGATAACACTGTTATCTGTGCTTTATACAAAAGTAGAAAAGAAAGAAAGAGCTAGGACTAGTCACTTCTCTCCACACATTTGGAATTGTTTTTGTTGGCAGCTTAGTTTTTCTGTTCCATGTTTTCATCCTAAGGTTGTTCTACGAACCTGTTACCACACCCTGTGGACACACCTTTTGCCTCAAATGCCTTGAGCGTTGCCTTGACCATAATCCACTTTGCCCACTCTGCAAGGAAAAGCTGTCAGAAGTAAGTATGTCCTTGTCCCAATTAACAAAACTGCACACACTTGTGTTCTTCTGAAAACATCTATGCGGAGATTTTCTGTGCTCCGCTTGTAAGCTGCATCCAAAGCAGCATGGCCAGCAGGGTGAGGGAGGTGATTCTGCCCCTCTATTCCTATCTGGTGAGACCCCACCTGGAGTGTTGCATCCAGCTCAGGGGTCCCCAGCACAGGGGAGCAAGTCCAGAGAAGGGCCATGAACATGGTCTGGGGCTGCAGCACCTCTCCTATGAAGAAAGGCTGAGAGTTGTGGTTGTTCAGCCTGGTGAGAAGGCTTTGGGAAGACCTGATCTCAGCCTTACAGGGGGTTTATAAAAAATATAGGGACAGGCACTTTAGTAGAGGGGTAATGCTTTTAAAGTGAAAGAGAGTAGATTTGGATAGATTAGATGTCAGTAAGAAATTTTTTACCATGAGGGTGATGAAAAACTGGAAGAGGTTGCCCAGGGAGTTGGCAGATTCTCCATTGCTGTAAACATTAAAGGTCATGTTGGATGGGGGGCTCTGAGCAATCTGATCCATTTGAAGATGTCCCTGCTCACTACAGGGGTTGGACTAGATGACATTTGAAGGTCCCTTCCAACCAAAACTTCTATGATTATGTGAAACCAGAACAAGACTACTGACAGCATCACGCTATGCACAGACCACATTTACTCAAGGATATATTTGACATTCATTGGAATTGAGCTGGTCTGACTGGTTCTTAAAGAAGTGGAAGCTTCCAGTATCACATTATACTGGACCTGAGCCATAGCCATGTTCATACCAAATTTCTATTTCATGTGGAAACTCTGGTGTTTGCGGAATGATTGCTCCTTGGTCAACGCTTGTCATCAGCAGACCATAGTACTTCTTGCCAGTAAGCTGACAGCTGTAGATGAAAAAGACACATATATCTTTGCAGAAGTGAGGATGGACTGCCTTTTCTTCCTAGTAGTAGGACTCTTGCCAAAAAAGGGTATGGTGTTAGAGTTAAAAGGACAGTGGGATTAACCACAGGCTGAAGTGGGCGTTTTGATGCCTGGAGGCTGAAAAGGGTGAGGAATCTGTACAGTCCTAACTAATGTGCACTTTGGCCTCAGGGAAGAGTGGGCTGGGAGGAAGAGATGTTACTTGTCTTCTTGTTACCAGACTTAAGAATTCACTCTTCCTTGTAGTTTCTGGCAAGCAGAACTTACAAGAAGACCGTCCTTACAGAAGAGCTGATAGTCCGTTACTTGCCAGAGGAATTATCTGAAAGGAAGAAGGTTTATGAGGAAGAAATGAAGGAATTGTCAAAGTAGGCTCTCTTTATACTACTGACAGCTGTTACAAAAATGTATTTTTCAGTCTAAATTACTGAAGATTAATTTGCTTATGAAAATACACCAAAAGAATGAATTTGTAAATGGATCTGCCAGATGTTTTGTATTTTTGACATGTATGTTGCAGATAAGCAAGTAACAATGTGCTTGGATGGTGGAAAGGCACAACAAAATTCTTAAAATAAAGATAATTGCTTTTTCCTCTGAAACAACATAATAGCCTTAGAAGTTACAGTGAGGGTTTTGTGGGAGTAGAATTCAAATTATCAGTGGGTTATACTTCAGGTCAGGGGAAGTTCAAGGATACAGTTTTGTCAGTTACTTGTGAGTGTTGTACTATAACTCAGTTAAAAAGTAAAACAAAACATGCAGTTAATCCTGAAAAAATTAAGTGGATTAATGGGCTTTGAAATCAAAGGGGTTTACGTTTACTGAGTTTGGGGATGCTCTGCCATCTTGCTTTGAACATGGCTGGTTGTTAAGTACTTTGTTACTGTGAAAAGTTGTCACCAAAATCTTGCCATGTGTATCTAAGATGTATCACTTGGCATGTTTTTGGGAAATCTGCTATTTCTTGACTTTTTTACTTTATGGAAGTAGGTCAGAGAGATTGTTTACTTAATATATTAAAAAAAAAAAAGAGTCCCGAAATATTGTTTGTCTTGTGAAAATGGCAAACCTCAAAGAGATACACATTTAGAAAGATTAAGTCTAAGGAAGCCATTTGTCTTGTGTAAAGGATATATGCTGAATATAGCAGCACTCAGAAAAAAAGGTGATTTTTTTTTTAAACAATTTTCTTACAGTTTGAATAAAGATGTTCCCATCTTCGTTTGTACCATGGCCTTTCCTACCATCCCTTGTCCACTCCATGTCTTTGAACCTCGTTATCGCCTAATGATAAGAAGATGCATGGAAACTGGTACCAAGCAGTTTGGCATGTGCTTAGCTGATGAATTAAAAGGGTAAGGAGATGAGCTGAGAATGTCCTGTTGTTGCAAAGGCTGCTGTGAGCTAATGGAATACTGCAGCGCAGTATACTTGTCTCCCCAAACCACTGTGGTTCCTTCCAGTCCTGTATGAACCAATACTAAAGTTGCTTACTTCTTAGTTTTGAACTTTAAACATTCCTTTTTACACAAAAATATAATTTTATTACTCCCCTGTTGGATAATAGCAAGAATGCAACTCATCCTGCTCCTACACGCTCCAGAAATAGCATTTAATTGGCTGCGTGTTTGGAAAGCTTGCTGCCTGTTTGTTCCAATGAAAACTGACTGTCTGGGTAAGGTTCCCCCTCTGTCTACTCAGTTTAAAAAGAAAAAAACAGAAACAAAACAAAAATAAGACATAACATCCAGACCTCCCATAGCTTTCCTGAAATAGTGTCATTTTAGTGAGACAAAGTATACCCTTGGCTGAGAAGTCTGTTTTGCTGCTGAATGTTGAATTTGAGTGTTTGTCTTTACTGCTGTGTTGCAATGTCTAAACTATCTGTAGTGAATGGGTTTGTCTTTCTATATGATCACACCTTTCATTCATTTTTGTGAATTCTGACACTGATATGTTTCCAGCTCCCTATGCAGAGACCGACATGATTAAAGGTTCCTTACCACACAGAACTATGCTCTGATTCTGCGAAAGCCTTCAAGTTTAACTGTTTCACAGATAATGGGTTTTGAGGCTATGCTCATGGGAGAAGCTTGAGGTGATCTTGCAAGGTCTGCCTCATGGGATGCAGTAGCTGCTGACTTCAGAAGCTACATTGGCAGACTGTAGAATGGATGATGAACATAGGAATTTCTAAGAACACAGTAGACAGGCATCCTCAGGAGCAGTGTTTTTGTATGTGATCATCACTGGAGCTGAGAGGGGGCAGTCATTACTGAGGCTTGGCAGCCTTTCTGTGTCTACTCCATGCTTCTTGGGTGGGGGGGGAAATTTTATTTTTCTCCCAGACTGGGCAGTAAGGTAGCTGTAAGAATACAGGAGATGCTGCAGCTTCCAGTCAGATGTGGCTGTGCTGCAATGCCATTTGGCATGCTGTCAGTACTGCACTCAGTGGAGTTCAGATCCAGCAGCAGATGATGCTCCACAGTCCCTTTCAGGCCTATTAGCAATTTTCTGGAAGTGAATACTTCTGAGAGTGAGGACAGAATTTCCCTAGGACTTCAGTGATAACTCTCCTTTTATCCCTGCAGGCCAGTGGAAGAGCCAAACTTATTTGGAATGAGGTATAATAATACAGAGGGCCAAGGCATTACAATCCCCAAAACAGAATAATTGGTTTGTTAGATAACATCATGAAGGGTATTTTAAAATACAACAATATGGTTAGATTTCTATGTCCTGTTTTGAGTTACTGAAAGAATAAAGCTTTTTGAGCATGATGACTTACATCAAATAGTGAGGCACAGGAAACCTTCATCTGCAGACACCTGGCAGGCTGTTCCAGCCTCTTATACAAGTAAAGTAGTTCCTCTGTTTATTCAAAATTGCAAAATCAACTTGGGAATACAAGAAGTGGGGAAACTTGTTTTGCCTCATCTACTGAGACATGGATACATACCTCCCTTGAAAAACACAGTGACAAAGCATGTTTAGTTCATTACTTTCCTCTGTTTTATTTCTCCATTTTAACTTAAAATTGGCAAAAGAGTATAAGCTCTTAATGTTGTCAGCCCATTTTATGCCTGTCTCCAGGTGCTTTCTTGTCTCTCTGATTCAAGTCCCTGTCTACCTAAAAGTAACTCCTCTAAAAACAAATTAAAAAACTCATCACTTCTGTATTAATTTCTAAATCCAGTATGGATATCACTAAAATCATTAATAAAAACAATTGTCATGTAGCTGTTTTAATAGTGTATAGTGTAACATTGCTATAATAAACTAACAGACTTGCTTTTTAAAATCAGTCCTACTGTTAGATCACCAGGACTTAGCTGTGTGTAGCTCTGCTCCTCCTGCTCTTCCTGATTTTTTCCTGTACACTGTCTGGGAGTGAACAGTTGTTCACAGTGGTGAGCTTCCTTCCCACCCCTCCTAATCCCATGATTTCTGGTAGAGCAGACACAGGAGTCATTTCTTTATCAGTCTGTTGTAAGAAATGGCAAAGCCCTAGTAAAACAAGCATATCCATGATAAAGAATTTATTAGACCCTGCAGGGTTTGGGTATCTTGAGCTGAGACTAGATACAGTGCTTTCTCGTGCTTAACAGTAGGCTGAGGTGTAGACCTGCAAATGTATTGTGGTGAAGAGTCATTGTGCAATCAGCCTGTCTAGTGAAATCACTGCACCACAAAGGTAGAGTTAAGTAAGCTTGATAAAGTAAAAGTTTATTGCGTGCCTGTTTCCAGGGTGTGATTAAAACCTGTGCCTACTTTAAATATAATGGATATGGATGTGCTTTTGTGAAGAAGATATTTTGGGTTTGAGTTTGTTTTTTTTAAAGGAAACAAATGCCATAAAAGCCTTGCTATATAGAAAGCCTTTTTCTTCTAAAACCTGCTGTCTTCTCCTTACATCTTGGAGTAAGGGGGATAGCCCTCACAGACATGCATTAGTTCCTCAGTTTCTGTACTTCCTCACAGTATCTTAACCCATCTTGTTTTCTTTGCAAACCAGATGAATATGCCACCAGCAGCTGGCAACTCCCAGCATGAAACGTGCTTCATTTAGTTTCCTGTCCCTTTCCAACCCTCCCACCCCACAGACCTGCCCTGAAAATGCTGCTGCCCAGGTCCTCTGAGGGAAGGCAGAAAGGGTGGGGGTTGTGTGGCTTATGTGAATAAGCAGATGTATTGTCACCAAAGCAGAATCCTCTTTCAAATAAGAAATGGTGAATTAGGCCCAGTATTTGTCCTGATGTCTATAAACACTTGTTGATGACTTCCACTTTTATGCCCTTCTGTCATTTCAGATTTGCAGATCATGGCTGTATATTAGAGATCAGGGACGTAAAGTTTTTTCCTGATGGACGCTCAGTTGTTGATACAGTTGGTGTCCGTCGTTTTAGGGTCTTAAGCCATGGCCAGCGAGATGGATATAACACAGCAAACATCGAGTATCTTGAAGATAAAAAGGTGATCTATGGTGCAAAGTTATTCATACCCATGTATTGCTGGATTCACTTAAATAGCCTTTCCTTGTTGCATTTCAAGCTAGCTGTGCATTATTTTTTAAGCCAATATCATTACAAATACACTAAAGCTCTGTTTTAAAAACCATGGAACAAACTTTGTATCTTCTTTCCCTTTCTTCCTTTCTTCCCTTATTATCTCTGCTTAAAGTGTTACACTCCTTTCATGGATCTCAAAGTAGCTTCTAGGATGCTGAGGTCATGGTGTGTAGGTGAGGTTAGAGTAACATTTTGAAACTGGTACAGAATTTAAAGCCTTCTAAAAGCACATGCTCCTTTGGTAGAGAACTGACTGTTCTCTTGCACTGAACAGACAGTTGGCACACTTCATATGTCCTCCAAGTTCTCATTTACAGAACAGGTCCTCAAATACATGTGGGAGTCTGCTCTTAAAATGAGTTCTTAGGGGCACATAGTTAACCATGCCCTGTACAAGCATCCAGTAGAGCTGAGAGCAGAGAAATGCAGAGAGGGGTGTAGCTTTTAAAAACAAGTCCTCTTAGCAAACCTGCATCTAGGCAGGTGTTTGTGATAGGTGTTGGCCAAAGGCTGAGTTTTTGGCTAGGCTTTCTGGATCATTTTCAGACCATGTCTATAAAACCTGGGTAGCTGTTAACATTGAGCTTAGCAGTAATCTCCTGCCAGCTGATGAAGTCAATTTGGTCATGTAGCTCTAGTGCACACTCGCAGTTGAAGTGAAAGTCTGTAAAGCTTTTGCAGTGCTTTTCTAACCTGTGCAGGGTGATGCAGTTGTTTGCCAGGGTGTGAAAGGTTGAGTTCATGAAGGTGCCTCTGCCTGTGAAAGGCTGGAATAGGCAGTCTGCTCAGCGTGAGGGCTGTGCTCCATTAAAATCCCTAGTGAAGAGTAGTGGAACTCAGGTGTACAGGTATTGTTTATAGATGGTTCCAGAGATCCACCTCTTTGTAATTAGAGTGAGATTTACCTCGTCTCACATTGGAGGCTGGTGTCTGTTCAGTGCCCTACATCCATGATATGTCTGATGGTCAAAAATCTCCATCCAAAGATACCTGTTTTATATGCTCTTAGATACTTAAGATGAGGTTAATTGCTCTCTAGAACTACTTCTCCTTGATTGTGAAGGGCAACAAGAGCAGCTAGATCAGATGTGTGAAATTACCTATGTAATGTGCGCATGTTAAAGGGAAAAAACCCCAAACAACCCCAAACAAAAATCCGGAATCAAAACCCCCCAAAAAATCCCACAAATCACTAATTTTTAGTGATTTTTGCTTATGCTTTTTTTTTTTTTTTTTTTTTTTCTTTCCCCTAATAGCTAATAGTAGGCCTGTGCAACTAAACACTCTGCTTCGGTGAGAGTGTTTCTTCCTGCTGTTTCTGGTATTGGGAAAGCATCACTTTCCCTACTTCCTGCCTGCTCGGGTGTCTACCCTCCTCCTTCTCCTTGGCTGTCCTACCATGGCCTTAACACTTCTATAAAATAGTGTTGGTCTCCTTAGTGCTGCAGCCCCACCCCCGTCTCTGTGCTCGGTGGCAGTAGTGTTTGTTTTGTTTTGCCAGATGATGTACCACTGTCCAGAGGTCATTCTGTGACAGGGGCTTGAGGTTATGGGTTTGAGATAATAAATATGTCCCAGGATTAGAGAGCATATTCTTCTCTTATGCCAGCATTTAGGAATGGATACTAGTGAGGCAGTTACTGCTCCAAGAAATAGCACTTCAGAACACCTAGGGGAGGGTAAAAAGACTCCAGCATCACAGGTTTGAAATCGGAGACTTAGGCACAGTTGTTTTAGATAAGGACATTTGAGCAGCTATAGTCACTGCATTATTTTGCTTCGTTTGCTTCTGGGGAAGCATATGGACTCCACGGTATCAAACCTATTTTGTTCCATTTCCCTTCTTTTAATGATAAGGTTGAAGGACCAGAATATGAAGAACTTGTCCGCCTTCATGATTCAGTCTATGATCAAGCTGTTGCCTGGTTCACTTCTCTTAAAGACAATATGAAAGTGCAAATTCTCAATCATTTTGGATCTATGCCAGGAAAAGAACCAGAGCCACAGGTAATAAAACCTACTTATTTATGCAGCCTTATTCTATACAGAATTTTAACACTAGACTGTTTTCTGATAGATTTTTGCTATGGTTGTATACATTCTAGACTCTTTATTTACCCAATTTTGGTCTGTTGGTATGAAGCATGGTAAACAATATACCTGTGTAATTTGGTATCTGGAGAGATAAGTCTTAATGGTGTATACTGATAAAGGGAACACCTGCAATTAAGTGTTCAGTTGTTGCTTGTTTTGTGGTGGCTTTCTTAGCAAATAGAAGGTGAGAAGGAAGGTGATGTTCTTCATGGAGCTGGCCTGGTGAATACATAACTGCATATTTTCCCATCCTTTTGCAGAGCAACCCCAGTGGTCCTGCCTGGTACTGGTGGCTCTTGGCAGTGTTGCCTCTGGAAAACAGAGCTCAGCTGGCTATATTGGCTATGACCTCCCTGAAAGATCGTCTGATCGCCATCAGGCGCGTATTGATATTTGTGACTCGCAAAAGACCCAGATAACATGGACTTTTGTTGTGAGTGGGCACCAAGAACATCTCATGACAGGTTGTTTTGGGGGAGGGCAAAGGGGGAGGGGTTGTTTTTTGCATTTTTTTAAGATTCCGTCAAGAAGGAACAGCCCTTTCTGACTGCGTCCTGCATCCATCGATTGCATCAGTTTGTTATCTGGGTATTCACCAAACCTCACACACTCTCCTGTTGTCCTGGTGAAAACTGAGCCTCTACAGAGCTGTGCTACATTTAGAATGTAGCTGATGGATGTGGACAATTGCTTCAAAGTACTTTGATAGAATTGATGTTTCTAGCCAAGAGAGTTAAGTACTAGAGTAGCGCCATTGGCCTGCATGTGATCTGGATTTTCACTCAGTAGGAAGAGGAAACTGGACAGTGGATTGAAGAGGTGTTCCCTAGACTTTCTTGAAGGTAGTGAACAGAAGAGGAGTTACGCTGCCCAGCAGAAGTATGCACGAGGACTATAACCAATAGTACTCTCTGTTAGTGAATTGGAAGGCAGTCTGTCATATACCCACATCTTCCTCTCTCTCTTCAGCAAGTAACAGTCTGAGGAAAAAACAGGTTAAGCCGTTTGTAGTCAAGGCATCTGAGGATATTTATCTGAAAGAATAATAGCTACTGAATAAGCACACTATTTGGTAGCCTTAGGTAATCCCTTCTTTGTGATTTATATGTTGTAGCAGAATAATGTTTGGAAAGATGTACTTTGGTTTCTTTGAAGAGAAAACCCAAAGTAATCCTAGCCAGTCTTACTGCTAAATTCAAACCAAGCCGCTCACTAAAGTATGATAAACACTGCTGTGAAATAATGATTTCACCCCAAGTACGAGGGAGGCATGCTGCAGTTTACTCTGAACACCTGCTCTACGAGTGGAACCAGTGAGGATGAAAGATGGGGAGGTTTCCATCTCCCTCCTTCCTGCAGTGTCATGCCAACCTCCCATTGCATAGGGGTGATCTCTACTGAACGTTTTTCAAACCCAAAAGTATTGTAGTTTAGTACCAGTTGCTGTATGTGATGGAAATCAGTCCACAGTAACACCGTGAAAGGAGTCACAAACCGAACCTATAAAGGCAAGTCTCAATGCAAGCTTCAGTCAGGTGTTAATCTTCATTTGTCTCTTCGATTATTTTTTTATGTATTGTTTTGTTAATATCTAACTTTGATAGCTATTAAATTGATCGCTTGTCATTTCAAATGATCAACATATGCTCAACTGCCAATGAAATAACTCAGTGTTACCAATTCAATTGGCATAGTTTCCTATAACTAGAACTGATACTACCAACAGGGAAAACAAGTTGACTTGAATCTCGATGTGCTGCAAGCATAGCAAGACCAATGTAAAGACTTGTTCATGTGCAGAAGTCTGGTAAGAAGAAATGGCTGCTTACCTAAATGGTCAAAGTGCCTGGTTTCTTTTTTAGTTCTTTTCTCCTTATTTGTCAGTGAAGAGGTATTTAAACTTTTTTTTTTTCCACTTTGTACATGAAATCTGGAAGAAACTGCATTAAAATGCAGTGATTGGCATATATTACCTGCTCTCTTTGGGTATTGTAGTTATAACCTCTGTGGTCTGGGAAACAAAAATTCAGGTTTTTTTCCTTTCAGCAAATGGCTACCACAAATGGTTTCTGTAACATACCCTGAATGTACTGTAACTGCCTCTACCTTGAACACGCCTTTTCTATTTAAGTAGTTTGTAAGTATATTCTCTGAATTGTGAAGTGCATAATGTACAACCAATGATGTCATAACCTCTACTACAGTAGCCTTCTGCAAGTTCTGCTACCATCACCAAAATACTCAAAATTCAAGTTGAATGCATTTCCTCCAGGATTTGAAGATGATGAAGAGGAATTCACTTGTATAAAGTGAAGAGGAATTCATTTTTATAAAGGAATTGTTGTATTTGTGGGGAGGAAATGTCACAAGTAAGTAGGTCTTCAGCCGACTGTCAGCTGAGCTACTGAAGGGTGATTTCACAAACTAATTCTCGGACCAGAAGATGGACTGTATTTGATCTTGCAATTCTTTCTGTTCAGCTTCCTGTTCTTCCCATTTCTTTCCGTGCTGTGTATTTCTTCAAGACTCATTCATCTTGCTTGTTTGTGTGTCTGGCCTAGTTTTGAGTATTACTAGTTTAGCTGGAAGAGGTTGCTGATGGTATTTGTATATTGCTGGTCCCTGATCTTATATGTGCTTAATTTTACAGATAGGAGTGCATTTAAGAAAAAAAAATATCAAGGTGCTAGTTAGTGTCTTGGCTTTGCCTCAGTAAATGTTAATGTCAATATTCTTCTCTGCAAAAGTAATTTTTTTCAAGATAACTACTTCTGAGGTACTTCTGATAGAAAACCCTATGAAATGAGAGGTTGTTTACTGCTGTTTTGTAATGTGTAAAGACATTCTACATGGGAAGTGACATTACTGTGTTCATGAAGGCCTGCATAGTTAATAGAGTGATTGTTATTGAAAAGAAAGCTGAACTGTAGAGGGATTTTTTTTTAGTCAAGGTTTAAAGCGGTTTGTGAATATTTCAGTGACTGATGTTTTGGATAAATGGTAACAACAAAGGAATTGTCCGTGTGTGGATGCAAATAATAATATTAGCAGCCCAAAGCTGACATTTCTTCCAAAACATTGAATGCTGATCAAATAGCAAAGCTTTAATAAATAGATAAAATCACCACTGCCCTGTGGTACTTGCTTTTTAAGGGGAAGTACCGGTTTCATTTTTACCAAATCACCTCTGCCATATATTATCTGCAGCATCCAGTAGTACCTCACAGGAAAAACTGTCTCGTTGCTCTCTAGAGGAAATGTCCATGCTACAGCCAGTCTGCGCTTAGGTGTAACTTGTTGCCAAGGTACATGTGGAAGCATTGGAGCTGAGCTCCTGGAAGAGATAGACAGGATTTGTTGCCTTTCTAGCTCATTACACTTTTCTTGCTTGCTGTCCAAGCAAGGATGCTGGGGTATATGATGAGTCTTTTCACTGTGGTGAATGTGGCCCTTCTTTATACATCATAAAGAGGCCAAAAAGAAAAAAAAAAAAATCCCTCTACCTCTACACCTGTTGTTCACCTGTAAAATTTCAAGCTACAAAATGATATATATATTTTAACCTTTTTTGTCTTTCAGAAGCATACTAATTGTTTGCCACTGAGGCCTTTTATCTACTGTATTTTAATATGTTCATTTGATAGTCATCGAGATCTCTTTGTATTTCTAACCTGTAGAACTTGTCGTGTTTCTTACTGCTCCTTTTTCCTTGTCCTCCAGTCCACTTTTAAATTGATAAATAGAAAGCTGTACACTCTATTCCTGTTACATTTTACACTAGTGGAACTGGTATTTTGGTAGCGCCTTAATTTTGCAGTTGTGAAATGATTGTATCAACTCTTATCTGGGGCTTCTGACCAGATGTAAATGAGTATGTTTAATGTAGATAAACTTGAAACCATTTTTTACTGTTTTAAAGCTAGAAATGAAATGGAGTGTGTACATATGTATAAATATAAATTATTAATCTGCACCTTTTTGTATCTAGTAAATACAGGAGAAGTTCATGTTCTAACCACATTTGGCACTTCTTGTTGCATAAACAAAGCCAAAACTTTTTTTAAAAATTTGCTGTGTTCATTTCATGTGTATTTGCAATATTCATGGGAAATGTGTTTAATTTATGTGATATTTGGAATAAACCAGGTTGAATTTATAAGAGTGTGAGTTCATGGAGAAAGCTTTATCACTGTGAGGACTAAGAGCTAGGGCCGAGGTGAATACAGTCTGAACAAAACAAGCCATTGGTGTGCTGCTGTCAGAAGAGGGGTGATGGTTTGATTTCCTGACAGGAGCCCAAGGGCTGAGAATTGGCCTGATGAGGCTTTAAGAAGCAGATGGCATCCCAGAAGCAGTGGTTAGGTGTTGGGGCTCATAAGTTGCATGACAACTGTTTAATCCCCAGTGTGAGAAGGTGGGGGGAGGTTGTGACACTGAGGTTTGCTGGGCACCCAGGGCAGACTGTGGCACTGGGTGTGAATGTGAGGGGTGGATCTGAAGGAGGGATCGAGGGCCTCAAAATACGGGAGACAGGAGGAATTGAGGGGCCCTCAGCAAGAGCTGGGGTGGAGGAGGTGAACCTTTAGCTTTCTCAGGAGTGAGTTGTGACAAAGATGGGGTATGATCCATGAAATGGGCTCTTCCTTTTGTAGCTTATTGGATTGTTTTGTAGCTCTAAGCATGACCTGACTGGCCCGATACACTAAGCTCTAAAAAATACATGGTTACAATGAAGAACAACAAATGCTTTATTGTCTAAGCCCAGTGAAAAAAAATACCTTCAGGGTGGGGTGAGGGAGGCAGTATTCCAGAACAAAGCAAGTGTGCATGGCTAGTGCCAATGTATCGGGGGTGGGACGCTGGTCAGCAGCAAACCTTTGACGATTCTTAAGGGTTTCTTCCAACTCAGGATATTCTCTTCTAAAATAGAGTTGTGTGAAGGCAAGAGCCAAGCCAGATTGTGGAAAGCATATCACATTCCTCAGTTACATCTTTCTGCCAGCTAAGCTGTGGAGCAAAACTGCTATGAAGTAATTTTTGTAAATACTAGCCTTTTTTTTCTTTTGGTGTTAAATTGACTGGCCTTTGTGTCTGTGTTCACTGAATGTCTGAGCATACCAACATCAGTTACAGGACTGCTCTTTCAGGTTCCAAGTGTGTGTGGGAGTGTCTGTAAATGCCACTTGAGCTGCTTCAATACCCTGGACAACAGCTTTTTCAAACACTCCTTTCACCAAAGGAAGGAGGTTATCAAGGTTTCCTTTTTATTACCCAGATACTCATGCTCCTCAAGACTTGAGAGCAATAGAGGTAAAGTAACTGCATGAAGTTAGTAAATAGCTTTTTTTTTCCCCCCTTATTCTGCGTGTCCTTTGGTAATAGATAGATACCAAAGCCTGGAAAGGCAGCATCTCAGACTGCCTGCTTCCCTGAGTAATGCCATTTTTTAATTAAACCTTAGTTATCTGTTGTATTGCATCATTCTAATCAAACCAGGAACCAAAAATAATGCTGCTTAATTCTGTCCAACAGCACTTACTTGAAACTGTTACTTGTTGAATAATAGAATAAGAAAGATCATGAGAAAATCTGATAGTACCATGTGTAAAAAAGAATAAAAAGAAAGTGAATCCCTGCCAGCACTTTGCTTAGCTCCTCTAACGACTGTGCCTACTATGCTTGCAGCTAAAAGACAAGCATGTTTTCCATTGCATTTACGTTACATGGTAGGAACAAGTTGTTTCTAAATCGAGATGAATATCACTTGCTGACAACTTTTATAGCTCTGTTCTGCCATATGTGGGGTTCTGCCTTGTCTGCTAAATTTGGGACTTCATGCATCCATGGAAGAAATGTCTTCACTTGCAAATGTTTCTTATGTTTTTTCTCATAAACATCTGCTGCTCTTTTTGTGCAACAGCCATATTGGAGCCCTGCTCCTGGGAGGACCTGGATTTTGAACACAGAAGCTTTTGTTGGGGGTTTTGTTTGAGTTGAGTTAACCTCACCACAGACAAAGTTAGAGAAACAACTCTGGTTCGCTTTTCCCTACCCAGTGTGCTCCAGAGGCAGAGTTGGAACTTGTAAAGTTATAGTCCTGTGTCCATGCAAACCTGAGGTTGGCTTGTTGAGAATGGTGTACAGCAGGTGACTAAGAGCATAATTTGTCTTTAACCATAGCAAAAGCCAAAGGGAGACACTTCTCTTCAGCCCATCAACCTATTCCTGTTCACAACGTCATAAAATCCTCCTACTCTCAGTTCAGCTTATGAAGCTCTCAGGAGACCCACTGCCCATCATCCTGAATCTTGCTGTGATTCCCTGCCCCTTCTCATCACATCTTGTTCTTCCCTTGCTGACCCACTGGCTTTCTTTTCAAGGGAGAAAAGCGAGAAAAGGTAAATAAACCAAAAGCCCAGGAAGGTTTTGCTGACTGGTGGCTTCAGTTGCCAGTTCTTTGACCAAAGCCATAGTAAGACAGCAGGTTCAGGCTGCAGGATTTCTTAAATCAGAGTAAATCTAGCAGGGAAAGAAAGATTCTTTTAAAGCATAGGGAGGGAGGAAATACAGTGTCCATCATCATAAGTGGAGAGATAACCAACTCCAAGACAAGTACCTCATGTTTTCTGCTAGTGGCTGGGGTACCTCCTAGTGCTGGCTGGTTGCCCTTGTTGGCTAAGAGAACACAGACTTGCTGTGGCTAAGCTGTCATGGTGTCAGAAAATGCCAAACTGCTCTGTGCCAGGTTTATTTTCTTTTATCTGAAATTATTTGGCTTGGGCAGAAGGAGGAAGATCATTGGTTGCCTGAATGGAAGTCCACCTAGCAAGGGCCCAGCACCAATGGGATTTCCCCATTCCCTCTGTGTTCAGGGAAGATCTATCACTGTGAGGCTGCAGGAAGATCTGCACCTGCTGCCAACGTGTCTTTCATTAGCTCCAGTTATACCACCAGTGATGATGTGTGTTACAGAGAACATGTCTTATATCGAGAGGTATAGCAGAACTGTGGAGGTAAATTTGCTTTCTGCCACTTAGGTACTTGTCACCAGAGCCTAAGCTGCATCAGGGACTTTGCTAAAGGGTGGCTTCATTCCTGATACCTTCATGCAGCTACCTGGAGACCTCCCCATACTTAGAGAAACACTGTGGAAAGGACACTGTTGTCTACAGGCATGTTAAGAGGTGCTTCTTCATGTGGAGCACTCTCAGATCAACTTTTTAAGTAAATCTGTGAAACCTCATGTAGACTCAAAGCTCATTTGCCAGTGGAGACCAAGATTCAAATAGAGGTATTCAGAGAAGATGAAAGTTACCTACCTGTAACCAGAAATCACTGTGTAATTTCCCTTTCCTCCTGGTTCTTTCTTTCCTTGGTCTCTACTGGAAGTGGGGGGCAGGAGGGTATACGGGAGACCATCCAAACCTCAGCCCCTAATGAGCTACTGCAGAGCCCCTCAAAACACTGAGCTCTGTGATGGGACCACAGCAATTGCAGAGGAAAGGTGATCGCTGAAGTATCCAGCCTGTTTTGCTTAAGGTGCAGTGTTCCCAAACCTTATGTGTATTTGTGCAAAAACTGTTTGGAAGATAGGAAGTTACTTTAAGTTTTTATTCTCCCTTGCTTACTGTTGTTATGAATGAACTCTCTCCCCCACACCAGGTTTACCTATGAAGCTCAAGATTTAGCTCATTCACATCCAGGCAGAGTAAATCCTCCGTTAAGAATTGCATAATTTTCCAAGTAGTCTAATGTTTTTTTATCAATATCGAATACTAGCAGACACTTGAAAGGTACAAGAAATGCTCGAATGGGAAAAATGAAAAGAATCTAGCAAGATGTTTTTCCCAAGTCCCTCAATTTGAGTCTTCCATGTATCCTGGAAAACTTTCTTTTCCAAATTTATATATAGAATTTCAGGAAGGCTCTGAGTTTGAGGAAGTAATGTGGCATCATAATAGCATTCATAAAAAAACCCCCAAATCTATTCCTTGTATAATTCTGCAATATTGTGACCTCAGTACCACAGTGTATCAACACATTCCTCAGATTAATGGTGCATAAAGATCTTCCATTTTTCCTCATTTTTGCATTGTTTTGTCTAGACTCAGGGCTTCTGTTATTTCTGGTATGTTTTGTGTTGCTTAGGCCCAAATCGATGACACTTTCTTAAATAAAGGAACTAAAAAAAATGTGCCTCCCACACTTCACTCACTGAAGTGTTTTGTTTGCTGTGTAGACAGTAACAAGGTTGTGTTCAGAACTCTATCTGAATCACGAGCTTCTTGTTTCACAGAGGTGCCTCTTTACCAGATGGTGCTTTCAAGAAAGTAATTTTCTTGTTTACTTTGCAGCAATTGACTCTGCCTAAGTGCTGGCTTTGGCCAGATCTTTTCAAACATTTTCGGTATGTGCTAATTCTATAGTGCAGAGCCTTCTTCATTTTATTGTTGAGAGTAGTAAGCATCAGAGTTGATGTTCTTCCAGTTGTAAGACAGCCTGGGTTTACATCCTTTTTTTAGCAGCAATATCTGTTCCCCTTTAGACAGACAGCTGCTGCAGTTTGCCTTTTGCTCAGCACTCTGTTCCTTCTGCTCCTGCTGCTGGAAAATCTCTTGGCACAGAGGAGTTAAATATTTCTGAGCTCTCGCTTGAGTCATCTGTCCCCGAGTGGGGAGGGGGTTTGCTTGCAAGCACGTATTGGTTTGGAGCAGGCCCTGGAACAGGAGCGAGGGCTCACGTCCGACATGCACCGCCTGGGCAGGAGCTGAGGCACCGGCGCTGCAAATCCAAACAGCCGCGAGGAGGGGAGCTCAGGGCTCGGCAGGATTCGCCAGTGCTCTGTCGCTTGGCCTCCCTTCACTCCAGGTGGAAGAAGGAATACGGGGAAAGCAGGGAGGTTTTTGGCTCTGCCTCTGTTCATAGACTGCGTGTGAGATTGTTCTCTGGCACAGACACTGCTTGGCACAGAAAAGATGTGTGTGTCCACGGTGTGAAAGCCTCTTTCCCACCCAAAATATGCAGCTTCACACAAACTACCTGTTGGGAATGGTTTTGAATTGTATAGATTTGAGAAGCTGGGGTGGAGCCAGATGTGAAGTCTCTGTGTTTCAGAGCCCTCAGTACGTCTCACACCTTTTTTTTTATGGCACCATTTTGAACCCACAGACTTTTTTTGGCAAGGATGTCCACAGTCTGGCTGGAGGGTTTGTAAAGAACTGCTTTTCATTTGGACTAGGATCTTACTAGCTTCCCTTTGCACTCTCTAGCTCTTGCATTGGAATATTGGAGGTAAACAATAGGGGGGTTGGTCTTTGGGGGGCTCAGGTGGATGAGGATGAGCTAGTGAAGGTAGATTTTTGGAAGAAGCCATGGGCAGGCTGCCTTAACATAATTTCTTCCAATTGAGGAAATTAAGGGGCACCAACAGGAGGCACCAGGAGCTAAACAAGGAAAGGGATTGTTCCTCCAAGCTGATGATCTCTTTTATTTTCCACTTCTGCAGTGCTGCTAGAGCTTTATCTGACAAGAGAGTCCAGGCTTAGTGTCTCACTTAGATCCCTTCTGTAATTTCAAGGTCAGCCTTCACTTGTATAAGCCTGAATGACTCAGCATGATCAAGAGAATAGTCCTATATGGGGCCACTGAGGAAGCTGATGTTGTTTAGCCTGGAGAAAGGAAGACTCAGAGGAGCCTCTTCAGCTCTACTTTCCCTCTACTCTCTCTCTACAACTGCTTGAAAAGAACTTGTGGTGAGGTGGGGGTTGGCATCTTCTCACAAGTAATAAGGAATAGCACAAGAAAAACAGTTTGACATCAAGAGAGGTTTATATTAGGAAAAATTTCTTCACCACAAAGGTTGTCAAGCATTGAAACAGGCTGCTCAGGGAGGAGGCAGAGCTGCCATCCCTGGAAGTATTTGAAAGACCAGTGGTACTTGGGGACATGGTTTAGTGGTGAACTTGGCGGTGCTGGGGTAAAAGTTAGACATGTTAGACCTTGAGGGTAATCTCCAACCTAAAAGATTCTATTATTCTATGGATCATCCAAATGCTTTCCTTCTGAAATGTTCTAAGTCTAGCAGTCCTTTGCTGAGTTTTCCTGTTCTTCTTTGCCTAGATTTTTCTGTGTATCTTTCTCTCTCCTGTACTGGGATACAAAGGAGCTGGAGGGTACAGAGGGGAGCAGAGGGAGTCTGAAAAGAAGCCAGAACTTGGGTGTTTTTGCTAAGCCACCTCATTGACATCCCAGCCTGACTCACTGCACTCCATCACTCACTCCAGCCCCTCCTGGATGATGCAGGAGGTCATGGAGTTGTGTGTAGCTGTTGTTATGGTGTGCTGGTTTTGGCTGGGATAGAGTTGGTTTTCTTTGCAGTAGCTCATTAGGGGCTGAGTTTTGGATTTGTGCTGGAAACAGTGTTGACAACACAGATGTTTTAACTGTTGGTGAGCTGTGCTTACACAGAGTCAAGGCCTTTTCTGCTCCTCACCCCACCCCACCAATGAACAGGTTAGGGGTGCACAAGGGGCTGGAAGGGGATTCAGCCAGTACAGCTGACCCCAACTGACCAAAGGGATGTCCTACACCCTATGGACTCAGCATGTAAAGCTAGGGGAAGAAGGAGAAAGGTAGGAAGTTCAGCGTGATGGCATTTGTCTTCCCAAGTCACCATTTTGTGTCATGGGGCCCTGCCATTCTAGAGCGGACTGAACACCTGCTTAATTGTGGGAAGGGATGAATGAATTCCTTCCTTCACTTTGCTGATGTGTGTGGCTTTTGCTTTACCTATTAAACTCTCTTTACCTGAACCTACAAGTTTTCCCACTTCTACCCTCCTGGTTCTCACCCCGTCCCACCAGGGAGAAGGCAGTGACTGGCTGTGTGGTGTTTCATTGTCTGGGGTTGAGCCACATTATACAGCATGCACACAAACCCTTTATTTTGGTTACCACTGGTTACCCAGCTCCCCTCATTGCATAACGCCTGACAGGAACACCAGGTGACTTGTCACCCTATCTTCTCTCACCTCCACTCACCTCTTGGCTCTTGCTCAGGCAAAAAGGCAGCTGCCTGTACTGCACTGAGCCAGCCCGAGGGCTGCAGCCTGACCCTGACCTGGAACCACTTCCAGGCGCCACAGAGAAGCCCCTGCAGCAATCCTCCGTGCCATGCCGTGCCCCACCAACTCTCTTCTTGACAATAACTTTTTGCCTTCAGGGCTATACAGATGCTAGCAGTTTTCCTAGGCACGTTTGTGCAGGCAGTTATTGCTTGTGTGTCCTATACCCCTCTGTATAGAATTTTAGTATAAAGTTTGTACTTGGGGAAAATTAGTATCTTTACTCCTGGGAGCCAGGAGTTCCCTGCAAGTTCCCAAAAGAAGGTTAGGAAGAACCCTATGAACCTGTTTCTATCCACATATCCTGCTCAGAGAAACTTGGTTCCTGATTGTTTTCGGAAAGAGGCACTGAGACTCCTTCTAATACCTCATTCCTCTTGCTAAATTTTTAGATAGAGAACCCTGCCTGGGTGCAAGGTTGTGCATCTGTTGTCAGCCACACCAGTACAAGATGACTGAAACCAGCTACCTCTCCCAAGAGCTACTGGGAGGTAATTACCTTATCCTGCCCGTGCAGACTGCTGGGACTGAACCATGACAACCACTGACAGAGACAGTGTTATGTTGCAACCACTACTTATTATTGTGGTTAAAATATACCCAGAGCACATAACACATGAAGTAATTCTTCCCATCTTTCTAGAGGGCTCCAAGTGCTGCTGCCAGCTGGGACAACAACAGTGGGACTTTGTAAGGTCTCATGGCTGGAGCAACAGTCCTCCACTCTACAAAATTTTAAGCTGCTTGGTGATTTCAGCAAGATTTTCCAGAAGCCTCAGTTCTTGTAGCTTTAGTGAAAAGTGGTGGCCACACTGAGGACAGAGATACTAATTCCAATTCCTGCTCCTGCTAAGGAAAAAAAATCTGTGTTTTTAGAGATTATTGATCAAGCAGAAGAAAGAAATATTGAGAAAATAAGACGGATGGTTCTGAGAGTCCTGGGAATGTCTTGTTTCAGTATTAATCTGCTGTGTTGTCTTGCTCACTCAGAGCATGACTAATCCTGCAGTACACTGCAGGGGTCTGGCTGTTGTTCTGCCCAAGTGTGACCAGAGCAGTGCTCAGCCTTTGGACTTGTGACTATTTCAGGATTGCTTTTATTTTTGTAGGCTTCCAGGCAGGAACCTGGGGATCCTAACAGCCATTGTACTCCTCCTGCCCCCTTACCCAGACTGCCATGGGTTTTCCCCTTATCCTTTTGCTGTGCTGTGGGACATGGTGGTGTTCTCTGACAAATGTGTCTTGACTGGTGTACAGTGCCCTGGTGCTGGCCCTGTGCTGGTGGAGCACTTCAGCCCAGGAATCACAAAGATGCTGTGGCTCAGCCTCAAGGAGAACCCCATGTCTCAGACACTGGCTAGGAGGACAATTACATTACTGTGAATGACCATGCATCTCTTCAAAGGAAGGTAATTAAACATCTGAAGGCCAAAGACTTGGATTAATGGCAAGAGAGCTCAATCAAAAGCTATGGGATTAATGTTACTGCCTAGGTGAAATGCTGACCCCTGGCTGTGCTGCTGCCAGTCTGCTGTTTCTGAAACCTGAGAAAGAGGTTTTGAGACCTATGGAAATTTGGAAATCATATTAAGTGATGAATCTTAAGAAGAAGTTACAGAAAAAGAAAAGCAAAATGAACAGTGTGGGTTTTTTTTTCCTTCCTCCCCCATGTGAAATGGAAATGGAATATGATTTCGTGGTGTGATGCTTTAAGTACTGTGTGTCCCAGTTTCACAGTGTTCAGTACAATGTGTACAAAAAATAATATGAGTATGTTGTGATTAGGCCGTTTATCAGCTATCTGCTTTACTAAGTATATATTTCTGTAAAGGTGGTGCTTTCACTATGAGTTAACTATATACAGAAAATGAAAAAAATTGTTAGCAGTACATTAAATCTCACAGGATCCTGAAAAGAAGCTGCAGGGAACAGTAAATGTCAGGAAGGTAATCTTCCAGGTTTTTTTTTCCTTCCCTTTTTAAAGTATGACATAGTTTGGGGTTGTTTGTTTGTTTGTTTGTTTCCTTTTTTTGAATGGGGGGGG